>JAUTBQ010169207.1:0-11913 GCA_032361185.1 Lepetodrilus ovalis | reverse complement strand
ACTACACACACACACACACACACACACACACACACACACATATCCATACCACACACAAAACATCACATACCCACCACACCACATAAGAAAACACAAGACATCTGATAATATATTATTTTATCAAAATTCCAAAATCCATTCACAAAATTTCACTTGACATCTTTCCATTTGCTTTTTGATGCAGATCTAAATTCTGGTACGACAGCTGTGCAGTGTTGAGTCAATGTGTTTGACTTGCACTGTGTATCTAGGTATTACAGGTATTTTAGTGTAGGTATTGCTGCAGTATTGTTAGTTAATGCAGTAGGTCAGCGTCCTGGGGTAGGGTCCGCCCAGCCACAGTCTAACACAGTCTAAAAGCTAATACTAATAGGTAGGTGGAAATTGCACGGTTGACATAGCTGGAATATTTGCACTGTGTAGACCAGTATAGAAGCAGCTTGTCACAGGTCTGTAAGTCTCATGTGTAAATAAGCATGTGTCATACAAGGGGCTGCACTATGCCCATTTGTTTTGTCCCATTTGCTGATTACATTTTCAGAAATGTAGAATATATATAAAAACATATCACTCCATGTTCACAGTTTTGCAAATTTATTGATTGGATTCTGACTTCATATTTGCTCGATCTGATGTAGTCAGACATTTAATGTTTGTTATTTGTCTCGATTTGGCAAAGTTGTATATGGATGTGTTTGACAGACATTTCTGGATCCGAGTAAGTACATTGGATGTCAATCATTGATTGTTTTGTAGATTACACTTAGCTTTATTAAATTAGTTTAAAATAATTTTTCTTTATTGTATATATCACATACACAAGCATGTAAAATAAAAATAATGTTTACATTTCACCAGTATTTTAGGGCACTTGATGAAGAATGTCAATCATGCTTTTACACACATCAGTAGATATTTGGTTAAAGGGCTGGAGGGATGTTGATGTGAACATATACTCAGTAGATCTCTGAAGCAGTCGACACAACACTGAAAGGGGAAACCATATTCAACATCTTTTGTTGCGACCCCACTATAAAAGGTATCTCCTTTATTACCACCATGGCATGCTAGAACAGGTATGCTCATATATATATATATACACGTTTGGGCTAATATTTTTATGTATTCTATTTATACCATAGGTAAGTTAAAATAAACACGTTTCTAAAATATTATTGGTGTTGCTGTCGGAATGAACATGACTCGGGATATGGTATGACATGTGAATTTTATACGTGTGAATTGCGTACTGAAATAGGAGATTTGAAATTTCATCACATTACTATGTTGTCTTCCTTGTTGGTTATAAAAACAGTTTATTCTGTTGTTATTATCAATGAAGATTTCCTATTGGGCCCATGTTCTTATTAAGATTATCTGGCGATGTTACGCGAAACCGCATAAAAAACGCTGAATTTGTTGTCATGGGGCTGATTTATTGACAAGTAGACATGGCTGGGGGCTACATCCTGGGCTTTAAGGTTCCACTGAAATCACAATTGTCTGTTGCCATGCGTGGATTATGAAAGATTTATGCAGTTAGAAATAAAGTTTCAGGGAATTATATTATGAACATGAACGTTATTTTTTTAAATGGATATATGTTGATAATAGTTACCAGTTATTAATTATTCATGATGATATCGAATGATTTCTGTAATTATTACTGTAATCACTCTAAAATTTTGAACAGCAGAAAATAATTAAATTTGTAGCTGTTGGAATTATTGGAAAAATATGAACATTGAAAATGATCTGTGTTTGTATAATTAGCAAAGTACTGTATAAGATATGGTTGTAATTGAAATGGTAAATAAATAAATTATTTAAAAAGAAATGAAAATGTGACATTAATTAGGGGATAAAGGCCTTCTGTTTGGAATTCATCAGTATCAATCATAAATTGATACCGTCTGAATTTTTAATTGAACACCGAACTATTGCCGTAATGCACTCTTGCTGTAAAAATAAAGTACCAGGTATTCATCCCATTACACAATACTGCCTTCCATAGGAGAAATGATTAAAAACATTTAACTGGGAAGTCAAAACATCCCATATGCACCATTGTGTGATCTAGAGCACACGACAACAGGAACCAGTCATCTTCCTGGTGGGACAGTCACAGGTTTTTAGGGCATCTCTGGTTGCCTCCAGGATGTAAGAGAATAACCTTCTTGGAGACATTTGGAGATACCTTGAAGAGCATTAACCATAATTTGATACTGTAAATCATTTAATGAATTTCACGAGTTACTCTTGGATGTTAACATTTCATTAGGTAATGTTTTTTAAAGAGTGTTATACAGATGTGTGTGTGCACTGTATTTACATAAATTGTGAATATTTATGGATGAGCTCGTTAACTTTTTATGATTCTAACATTTTATTATTTACAGTATGCATTTTCTTTATCATTTTATAGTTCATATCCACAGAGCTACAATCAAATTGTAAACCTATCAATAGATTATACAATTGCAATCACCACTTTCATCTTGCAATAGATTTACAATCAACTGTAAACATTACCAGTGTCATTGCAAATCTTCACCCTTAGGGTTATCCCAGTGGGACATGTATCTCCTTTTTCCTATTGCTTGTTATGTATTTGGGCAGTTCAACGTTGCAGACATTACATTCAGAGACAGAAATTTTACTTTGAAGTTCTTGTCAAATTTTTACAGAGCTACCTATGCTGCTCAAATTTATGCACTGAATATATTAGGTGAACCCTTATATAGTATCCAAACAGTTTCTCTTTTCCTCTTTCATGTACAATGTACTTCTATTCCGTAATAAACATAAGAAGTGTGTTGCGGACGTTACAGCAAAACATAATCCCATGTTTTAGTAATGTCAATAAAATCTAATTTCCTGTGAAGTTAAGTACTTGCCACAGAAATAATTGTACTTTTCTACATGAGGATGATGGTTATTTCAAACTGCTACGAATAAAATATACCTAAATTCTTTTTTTAGATTTAAGAAATAATAATTACACAAAAATCATTGCAGACATTACATTTTGGGGAACATGTTTAAATAAACATAATTTTAGATAGTTTTTTATTCTGGACCGCTCTATGACGTATTACTTGTTTCAATAATTTAACATTAAGGAATTAAACATTACATAACTTTTTTAAAGTAGATATTGCAAAAATAGATTTCATTACAGACATTACATGAAAACATAGAAAACATATGACCATTTTTGTTTGGTAATGATGGGTAGTTTTATTTGTTTTGTTTGTTTATTGGGAGACATTGAACTCTGAATAACTTATTTTACCAGATTTGATGTGTTGCAAGTAACTTTACACATTTCATGCAATTAAATACTTTGAAATAATTGTACAAAAGTGCAACGAAATCACATGAATTCAGTTTACGATAACCAGAAAGAAATACTGATAATGTTCTATATCTACTTGACCAATAAAACATCAAAGAGAGGGATATTGACTAAGAAAACTTAAGATAGAACAGACAATGCTTTTCTATTATTATTTTAATTATAATTATTGTCATCATTATATGTTTTTCATAATTCTTGGGCTTATTAAGCTTGTTATTATCTAATTATTGCTGCCAATGGTTCTTATTAATGTCATATTATGCTCCAAATTTTGTAATTTGTCATAAATTCATCATTGCCCTCATTTTTGGTAACATAAAGACTACCGGTATATGTAATGTTCATAACGTAATGTCCGCAACACTTTTACCGTTGTAATTCCTGGCAATAAAAAAAACTCCCTTTTTAAACTTGTCTGACTAAAGTAATGCTTATATCAAACTAAAAGAGGAAAATAAGTATCATTGTAAAATATTGTAAATATTTTTCTCTAGGTAAAGAAATGCGCTTAAACGTTAATGTCTGTAACACAATTTGGATATCTTTTTTTCGCATCAAGAAATAAATAATTTGATATTTTTTTACAAGCCCATCATTTGTTATGGTAAAGACTATGCATACATGCCCAAAGGTTTGTTGTAATATCATTAAAGTACATGTATTCCTAACTTTCAAATCTTTAAAATTACGAATTTCAAAAGAGCTTCAAAGTCCATGACCCCTCACAGTGGGTG
The DNA here is from genome assembly GCA_032361185.1 of Lepetodrilus ovalis. Classification (NCBI taxonomy): domain Eukaryota; kingdom Metazoa; phylum Mollusca; class Gastropoda; order Lepetellida; family Lepetodrilidae; genus Lepetodrilus; species Lepetodrilus ovalis. The sequence goes on along the minus strand of JAUTBQ010169207.1, from coordinate 7,818 downwards.
TGGTCAATATTCAGAAAATAACATTTATTTCAAACAGCCCAATGTATCAGCTTCATGCTAACAAAAGTTTTACTAAAGTATTATTGAATTTGAACATTGTCACTTTTTCAATGTCTCATGTGGAATTGCCCATTTACCTTATGTTATTTTTTGTTACACTACGGCATGTCCTGAGTTACCACACATATGTGGTAACTACTGAATTATCTATCTACCATATCACATTTCCGCTATATTTAGTAGTATGCATATTTTACTATTTTTGGCTGATTACATGATCACAATAGGCAGTGTAAGTAGACATAAGATAGCCCCAGATTAATTTAATATCCTGTGACATAACCTGGTAAAAAATCCATTGTGACGTCACAAAAAGCTGTCTCGAGCCACACTTCTTTCACCTGTCACCGGAAATAACACCAGACATGACTTACACTCCCTATAGATGATGTTACAAGTGATATCATGCTCTGTAACAAATGACGTCAACCTTTAAATATTTAAGACATGTCAAAATCGCACATTGCCAAGTTTAACGTATGTGTTTACTGAATGTTCCAAGTTTTAGAAGACTTGATACTAGCACAATGTATTGTTATCAACCACTAAATATTAACTGGTGATATTAGCATAAGACAAGTTCGAATTTACCATTCCTTGATGAATCTAAAGTCGTATCTCTTGTGGATCTAAGGGAATATTTATTTGTGAATATTCTTGAAATGGAGGTCAATGGATCAAGCCGTAATTATTTGAACAGGAGAAAATAATTAAATTTGTAGCTGTTCGAATTATTAGAAAAATATGAAAATTGAAAAGTAAATTAAAGTACAACATTTTATTGTAATTGAAATGGTAAATAAATAAAGGATATTATTTTAAAAAAAGGAAAATTTGAAATTTGAAAAGTGATTCGAATTATTGAGTTATTACGGTCTGACTATATATATTCATGATTCTCCTATATAGTCTAAACTGATGGCAACCAAACTGCAATCACATTATTCGGTGTGAGACTATTTTTATGAAACATAAATAGTTTCGCTCATCTAATACCAAAACCATTCACACTTGTTTCATAAAAATGGTATTGCATGGAAGCAAGTTTATTGTTCTCTGTTTGTGTTATTCATCCATTCACACTCATTTCATAAAAATGGTATCACATTGAAGTGTGTTTATTATTCTCTATGGGGGCGGGTGGTAGAGCAGTGGTAGAACATTGGACGTCAAATCCCGCCCTGCGGCGCCCAGCATCAATGTTAACGAAAGTTACCATTCTGATGCGAGAGTGGCAATACAGTTATCATCCTTGGTCTGTCAGTACCAGCTGGTGCTTGCAGGTTTACTGCAACATTCAGCACTACGGATGTTGCAGGTTTCCTCCTGCCCTAAATTGACAAGTCGTGATGTTAGTGAAAGATTCTAGAAAGCCACTCTAAACCCCAACACAAACAAAAATTAAAATAAATTAAAAAAATATATAAGTACCGGTAACATAAAAGTGTTCTCTATGTATATTATTCATTCTGTCTAGTCGTAAACACATGCATGTTTGTTTGTAGAGGCACCACGATGTTGCAGCAGATTCTCCGAGACATGTATATAGAGCCAGAGCTCCTCATCGAGCTGTCCGAGGATCAGAAACAGATCCTGTTTGTCAAGATGAGGGAGGTAAGTGGGTTTCCACCATATTTTCAAGGAACTGTCTATAAGGACTAATAAGAATAGACATGAGATAGCCTGCAATTCATTTAAAATCGGTTGTATTAAGTCATGCTGGTAACAAATTTATCCAAAATTGTATTGGATATTGTAGTAATTGTAATAATATGATCTATTTATATCACACTTAGTTCCATCTAGGCTGCTCACAGGCACATCGTATTATTACCCTGGTCAATGGATGTGTGTGCACTCAATTCTCAACTCATTCACATGTCCATCTCATACTTCCGGGTACCCATTCTCTGCTGGGCGAAAAAAGGCATTTTCGAACTAAGCCACTTGCTTAAGGTGACACCACAAGTTTTTCAACCTATGTGGGGCAGGAATGAATCCTTGATACTCTCAGGCTCTCGGTCACCTATCCAAGTATTGGCCGAGCTCGAGTGTGCTTAACTTTAACCTGAGCAGTCAACCGTACCTTGGACGGGGACCATGTGCCACCACATTTTAAAGAAAGCAAATTTGTAAATATTTGTACCAAATGCCTTTCTAACGTATGAGTCGAACTGAAGTTGAATGTGTTGAAATTGAATTAAAAACAATACAGTCAGATACCCTAGAAACCAGTTGTGGTGATCACCTACCTGTTTGTTGGAAAGTTGATCAACTACACTTGCACCGATGGTGTTAGTCCACGAGCCAGGAGGGCCTACCATGCACCGCCCCCGGAAATGGATACCAGTAGTGCAACCCAACGTTTTTCTTGGTAATAACATGAAAATTATCAATGAGGAGGGGTGGGTATACTGAACAAAATGATACTCTTGGAGAGTCTGGGGGTGGGGAGGTGCACGGTAGACCCTCCTGGCACATGGACTAAGTGGTATGTGATGGAGTGGACAATAATGTAGATAAGTTTTAACCCCACCCAAATTTTATCTTCTTTATTTTTAAGAGTTTGTCGTCGCCTATGGGTGAGATATTCCCGCTGCGACGTAAAGCAATAATTCAATCAATCAATCAATCAATTTAAGAGTTTAATCAAATGTCATTAGAATAGCACAACATGAGACAGGCATAATTACAATGTTGGGGTCATTAATGGACCATAAGGAATAATTTGTAGGTCTATTTTAATATTCAAATTTATCCTTAGTGATAGAATCCAGTCTTTTCTTCTAAATGGTCAAATATCATAACTATCAGATAAATAATTTAGAAATTATGAAACAAATACATGAATACGCAAACATCACAAGCCTCACTAGCAACTGTGCTATTTTTTATCAAAGCCTACAGTTCCATTTTCTAACTATGTCATGTCAATTATCATTAAATATAACTGATAGTCTTGTATTACTTTCAGCTGGTAGCAATAATTTTGTCATGCCAATAATACTGATGTATATACAACATATCTGTATGTGCAAAATGAAACAAAATATTTTTTAAATAACTAAAACAAAACTATTAAGTATAGCCGGTAACTGATTAGTAAGTATCTCCGGTTGTGTGACCAGAAATACCCACACAAGACTTATTCCCTAATACTGAATTACTGGAAGTTCACAATTCTTTCTGTGGTGAAGAGAAGAAGTTCAGTATTTCTTTTACCACAATTTCAGGAACAAGTCAGAAGATGGAAAGTAAGAGAAAAAGAATATGAAGAAAACGAGACAAAACACAAGAAGCTAATTGGTGGCAGGCCAGGTATGATGTTTTACGTAAACGCAATTGGCGCCATTTTCTTTTGTTAGGAAATCAGGCTAGAGTCTGACATCTGTGTGTGTGGGTGTGGGTGGGGTTGCAGTGGGAAAGGTTGAGAGGCAAGGTGGAGTCGATGCCACATGTATTCTTGTCATTACCCTAAGTTTGTCTGCAGCAGTTTGTAACATACGGCACATGAGGTTCCCTTTACCGTTTACACAATCTTCACATTATCTTCACATCATCTTCACATTGTTGTAATGTTTTTACGTCATCTTTCTCATTGTGTTAATGCTTTCACGTCATCTTCACATTGTATTCATACTGTCATTGCATTGACCATTGTCTTCACATTTTCGTTTTCACTTTATCTTCACATTATCTTCACATTGCTGCAAAGTTATGTATATGTTACAGTCAGACTTCGAAATGGCTAAAATGTTCACGTTTTTTTTATGTATTCAGACAATTTATAGAATATGTAAATTTGTATAGTCATTCATACAATTTATTTTGTGAATAATAATAGAAATGCATGCCATTTGTGTTAATACATACACACACAAAAATCTTTCATCAAACTCATGCCATTCTATCTAACAATTAAAGGGAATCAATTGGTCATTTCAGGCTTTTTAAAAATGGACTTAGTGAACCGAAATTCAATGTACATTTCAGCCATGTCACGAAATGATTGGTTTCATAATCTGATTGTAACATACCGGTATATACCGGTATTATATGTACTTGGAAAATAGCATTAAACCATAAATCACTCAAGTCTGCTTTATCAAGTTTACTGTAATTGAGATGTTGTGCTTATTTTGATAAGAAATAGCAGTTATTAGTTCATCTCCCACAGTAAACAGACCAGCACGACATCACAGCAATACGGCTGCTGGCAACTTGTGTAGATCCAATCTAAAGCACTCGGTGGTCTGTTGTTTGTTTTGTTTAGTTGAATGAAGGGCTGAGGTATTCATGTGCCACGTCATGTCAATATATAAAGTGTTAATTGTTTCCATTGTTATGTATACCTCAATCTTCAGGGCTCTGGACTAAGGTATGTCCAATGTACAGGGGCAAGTTCAATTGCACTGTGGGCAACCTATTTTTTTAACATATACCAGTAGATGCTTTGGTGCCTTTACAACTTGCCTTCAATAGCCCTGCGGGCAAGTAACTGAAAATGTTAGTCTAGAGCCCTGATGTTGTTTGTATACATGGTCCAATGCTGTGATTGTCTATAATGTATATAATATACTAGTACAGAGTGCCGGTTTACTCAGTTTGTCAAAAGTTCCGTCCCTTGACTGATTGCATACGTTCAGCAGCTGTTCAGATGTAGCTCGAGATTCCTCTAGCCTTAATTTAACCTGCGATCTCCCACACGGTCTAGTGAACATTAAAAATTTCTTCAAGTGCGTAAAAAACTAAACCTCTCCTTTAGATCTACTGGGATTTTTTTAAGTGTGAAATTAGATCAAGTAGGTGGGACTTGACCATTTTAACACCTTGACAAATTAATATTCCCTTGGATTCAATATTCATCAGCATTAATTCAATCAATCAATCAATATAAATATTACTTTTATAATATCAACTCAAGGTGAATTCAAACTTCTTTTTATTACACATAACTTTATTATACATAACATTCAACTGTAGCTTCTATCAAGTCTTCAGTACTGGTAATGTGAATATGCAGTAAAAGTATCAAATTGTCAAGAAAGGTTACCAAAGAATGTAGTTTATGATTTTCAAGTGAGCAAGATGCACTCACAGGTAAATAAAAGTATACCACTCCCGATGGACAAATATCAATGTAATAAAGTATTTAGGATATGTTGTCATATACATGTGATTCCTCAATATAACAGATGGTATCTATTGTTCAAGGCCTCGTGGCTGGCAGATAAGGTAAAACTTTCTTAAAATGTTGGATTTTTTATTATTTTATTGGCTAAATGTTGCTAAACTTTGGGATATGTAGATTAAATTTTTTTTTATGTATGGCCTATTGGTACTGTATGGTTGAGGAATCCTTTCATTTTGAATTCACAATTAGATTTAAATGCATTTCTATTAAGTTTAGTTTTAATTTATTTTAATAAAATGTCTAAATTTTATCGTTTTCTTTTTACTATTTCGTTATTATGTATGTTTATTAGCAACAATTTGTTGGGCCAATTATTATTTCAGTTTGGTTCAAATTAGTATATAGCTTGTTGAAATTGGGTATAGTGCTCATGGTGCTATCGTAGCTATATTGTATTTTCTGTTTTGAGATAAGTATAACAGTGACTGACCTATGCCATGAAGGATTCCATGTCCAAATGCCAAATCCCATTTTGAAAATTATGTAAGGTTAATAACATTGTTGCAAATTTGTTCAATTATCCATTATTTCCAGCATAAGAAACTGACAGTTTATGATGCCTAAATCTTATTATTTGTACTGTGGGTATGTTATGATAATAACATGGGTATGTTGTAAGTAATACTTGTATGTTATGACAGTGATGTGGATATGATATGACAGTGATGTGGATATGATATGACAGTGATGTGGATATGTTATGACAGTGATGTGGATATTTTATGACTGATGTTACCTTCTTGGGGAATCTGATGTACATTAGATATAAGAAAAGAAAACTAGGTGTATAACATATAAATAGAACAGAACAAAATGATATGTTGGTATATTGACAGTGATGTGGGTATGTTGACAGTGATATGGTTATGTTGACAGTGGTATGGGTTTGTTATGGGTATGTGGACAGTGATGTGGATATGTTGACAGTGATGTGGATATGTTGAAGGTGATCTGGATATTTTGTGGGTATGTTGTGTTGAAAGTGATGTGGATATGTTGACAGTGATGTCGATGCTGACTGTGATATGGATATGTGGACAGTGATGTAGTTATGTGACAGTGATGTGGATATGTTGACAGTGTTGTGGTTATGTCGACAATGATGAGGGTATCTTGACAGTGATGTTGGTATATTGACAGTGATGTGGGTATGTTGTCAGTGATGTGGGTATTTGCAGGATGCACGAAGGAGGTCCAGTTCCTGAAAGGCCGTGACGGCTGCGAGTGGGTGTGGGTGATGGGAGAGCACCAACAAGACAGATCCGTACAGGCCATTATCGAGGAGGAAGCCCAGGCCAGTGCCTTGCGACAGGCTGAGAAGGAGTCGGCGGAACTCAGGTATGACAGGTGGTTCAGCGAAACTCAGGTATGACAGGTGGTTCAGCGAACTCGGATATGACGGTGGTTCAGAAGAACTCAGGTATGACAGGTGGTTCAGCGGAACTCGGATATGACAGGTGGTTCAGCGGAACTCAGATATGACAGGTGGTTCAGCGGAACTCAGATATGACATGACGTAGTCCCTTGGAAAACAACCGTCCTCCAAATTGTAGTGGTTAGAGTGTCAGCCCGGATAGCAGTAGGTCGAGGCACGTGGTTCGAGCTCCAGTCACGCTATGTTAAAAGGTGGTACTCGTTGTTCCCCTGCTAGAGCTCAGCATTTAAGGGAGTAAGACAAAGACCAGTGGGCTCTCAAGTTCAATGATCTACTGCTGTACTACCAGGCGCATCTCTAGAGATGTGTTAATCATGTTTATGTGGATGCCACACCAAGGGCACACATTTATTTGGAGATCCAAATGTAGAAAAACTCTACCATATATATTAAATTATATAATAAACTCAGGCAGTATACTAGTACATTGCCATTCTAATAAAAATAACATTGCCATTCTAATAAAGGCCATCGGAGTGCTGGAAATGTTATATTTTAATATTTTATAAAAAATGCTATGGAATTAATGTGGATGCATCTGCATACTGGCCTATAGCATAGGCAGCTACTCACCTGAACACCACCTGTAGACTACTGCTGTTAGCGATATCGTTACGTATCATTATGAAATAGTTAAGATGGATAGTACATGTATTCTAAATATAAATGTTATTTCTACAGGAAAAAGGAAGAAGCCGCCCTAATGAAACAACTAGAAGAAGATAAAAGAAGGCTAGAAAAAGAAAAAGAAGAAACTGAGAAATTATTACAGTATGTATTTAATAATTTTAAATGTGATAAAGTTAAAGATTCTCATGCATGATAATTTTCCATGGAGCCGTGGAAATCCTCTAATTGATTTGTCCAGGTGTCATGGAGCCGAGAATTTCACACGGCTCGTGAACTAGAACACGTATTGTGAGCTAATACATATACAATACAAACATCTGACTTCTAAAGATTACTCTTGTTATGTGCACCCATTCTTTGCACCCTATTACATCCCACTATGGCTCATGGTATAGGTATACGGTATGAAAGAAAATTCCTACCTGAACCGCCGTGCCACAATCGGCAGCCATTTTCCTCTTCAAACAAGGCAATTCGTGACGTCAGCTCATTAATTCTC
>JAUTBQ010169185.1:0-11915 GCA_032361185.1 Lepetodrilus ovalis | reverse complement strand
AGAAGATAATTTTATATCAATGACAGAGGTACAAGATTAAAATCAATGTATCTGATGAGGGTTTTGAGACAGCCTCAATGGTCCTCGACAGCATTGGGAAAGATACAGAAATATGCAAAGCATTAGAAGATTTTGAATATTTGAAAGATCCTAACAATTATGGTAAAATTTCAGCAGAGTACTATATTATTTTTGAAGCCATTGTAAAGCACGAAAATGCACATGTTGATGACTATAAACTATTATTTGAACAAGCATATAATAAACACATTGATAACTATCTTGAATTCAATTTAAGATGTGATAATGGATATGATTATCAAGATGCAAAAGATTATTTTCGAAGTCATACTGATCGCATTAGAGACAATATTAGAAATAGATTTGGAAGATTACGCGAAAAAATGAAAAAAAAATAAATATAGATTGTAATTGTTATTTGGAATACGAGCAAGAAACTCAAGCAAAATCAAATGTACAAGAAATAATAGATATTTATATTCAGAAATTACAAAACAGAGCTATTTTATTAAATATTAATTGTAATTAAGTAAGGGAGAAAAAAATAATGAAGAAAATATTCAATATAATGGTATTTATCATATTTAGTTCTATTACACTATATTCACAATCATTAACTGAACAAGAAAAACAAGAAATAATTTTTAATTTGAGAAATGCTGATTCAATTGGTGATGATCAATCTTATAATGCAATCTTGCAAGTAATTAAACACAAGATTGAAGAAGCTGTACCTGAGATTGAAACACACTTTAATATTCAAGATAATTATGGGAAAGAAGTATTTTTAGAAGCTCTAAATTTATTCCATTCACCAAATGTAACGTTTTATGCTCATTCATTTTTAGATTCATTAGACTTAAATGATAGAGATGAACGAGATTACTTATTTGATATTCTAACTATTTTGTTTGAAAATGATGATATTACAGAATACCAATTAGCTTTAGATGAGTTAGAAAGAAATAATCCGATTTTAGAATCTCCGCTACTTTATGCGTTAAGTTATATTGCGAAAAATATTCCGAATGCGAAAGATGAAGCAATAAGTGGAATAAAAAGAATTGCAATGGAATCAAATAATTATCATTTTAGATGGTATGCACTTAGTGAATTAGATAAAATTTTAGGTGAAGAGAATATACCTTTTTTACTTGAAAGAATACCCTATGAAAATATTAACTCTCCTAGCATTGTTGTGTATTCATTATTAGCAAAATATAAAAGTTTATTAATTAGTAATTATATTAAAGAAAGAGTTCTTCTTGATACCAACATTCATGTTTTGGAATCTTTAATAGATGCTTTAGTAGCAAATTATAATACAATCGAAAATTATAAATTTATTAATGATTTATATAAGAATGATTTGGAAACTTTTGATAGTTATAGCTTTGAAAGAGTTCTTTATACATCTAACTATATCCGCATACCGGACAGTACAGTTTTAACATCAACCATGCTCGATACCCTAACATCCTACACAACCCAAAGCTACGGTTACGCATGGTTAAAAGACGAACCATATAAAAATGAATTACTAACCAAATTAACAACTGCAAAAACCAAATTAAGTTCCGGAGATTCTCTTGGTTGCAGAATAGAAGTAGCAACATTCCAAAATAGCGTAAACCAAGTTTGCCAAGACTCAGCCGGAAGCTACCCAAAATATGTAAGTGATGCCGGGTATAAATTTATGTACCACTACGCTCAATACATTTTAGAAAGACTACCCGAAGCCCCAACAGTAGAAGGCTTACCAGTAAAACTACAAGACAGTCAAGGCAACCTACTACAAGGTGGTTATTTGCAATACTATAATGGTGGTTGGCAGGATGCAATAAATAGTGTAGTAGAATTTTGGAATAAAACCTTTGTGTAACTCTGTGTCCCTTTGTTGGTGGAAGGGAAAGAAGTTTCACCACAGAGAACACAAAGCACCACAGAGAAAGCCCGTCTTCCCCGCCTTAAAGATTGGCGGGTACACCGGACAAGGGAGAAAAAAATGAAGACAATAATCATATTATTAGTACTAACAAGTTTTATCTATTCTCAAACAGTATATGAAATACCATTTGCAAGTAAAGGAAATGAGATAGAATTAACAGTAGAAAATAAATCAGTAATAACATTAGAAAATGTAAAAGTAGAAGCAATAGAATTACCAAGTTGGATAAAGTTTACTACGGAAGAAGCAACAATAAAACAGTTAAAAGGAAATACAGAAAGTACAGCAACCTTTAAGTTTGAAGTAGAAAAAGAAGCTCCGGTAAAAGAAGAAACAAAACTTAAATTCCAAATAACCAACAGCAGAGGCGAAAGCTGGAACAAGGAAATAACAGTAAGCATATCTGCACCAAGTAAGTTTGAACTTAATCAGAATTATCCAAATCCTTTTAACCCCACAACAAATATAAGTTATACAATACCGGAAAAAGTAGGGACTGAAAATTTTCAGTCCTTACAACAAGTACAATTAAGTGTTTATGATATTCTAGGAAGAGAAGTAGAAACCCTAGTAAACAAAGAACAAAAACCCGGATTTTACAAAGTAGAATGGAACGCAAATAACAATGCAAGTGGAATGTATATTTATCAATTAATGATAAATGGCGATACATCTGAAAGAAAAGTGATTAGAAAAAAGATGATGTTGCTTAGGTAACACAAAACAGCTTGCCCGCCTTTGGCGTGGCAAAACGCAAAACGCAAAACGCAAAACGCAAAACGCAAAACGCAAAACGCAAAACGCAAAACGCAAAACGCAAAACCAATTGTTAAATACAATTTGAAAAATATTTAAATAAAGTATTTTGCTAAAAAATCCTATCAGTTATTGATGGAATTTTTTATATCTAAAAGTAATTGATAATTCATTTTAATTAAATTAATTTGATAGCATTGAAAAAATAATTTTACCGAGGGAATAATGAATACTTCAATTGAAGCTGCTGAACGCACAAAAAATATTACCTATGCTGTTAGAGACGTTTTACTAATTGCCGATGAAGTTGCAAAAACCGGAAAGGAAATGTTATACTTAAATATTGGTGATCCTAATATTTATGATTTTGCTCCACCACGTCATATGATTGAAGATACTTACAAAGCAATGCTAGATAACCATAATGGTTATTCGCCATCTTCCGGAATTAAATCTGCATTAAATTCTATTGAAAAAGAAGCAGAGAAAAAAGGTATATCTAATATTCAAGATATGTTTATAACTACCGGAGCAAGTGAAGCAATTGATATTTGTTTAACTGCTTTAGTAAATAAAGGAGAAAATATTCTAACTCCTTCACCTGGTTACCCACTCTACACAGCTATTCAAAGTAAATTACAAATGTATGAAAATCCTTATTATTTGGATGAAAGCAATAACTGGCAGCCTGATGTTGAAGATATTAAAAGTAAAATAAATGATAAAACACGAGCAATAGTTTTAATCAATCCTAACAATCCAACAGGTTCAAACTACAGTGTTGAATCCCTAAAACAAATTGTTGATTTAGCTCTTCAACATAATTTAGTGATTTTTGCAGATGAAATTTACGACAAACTTTTAATGGATGGGGTTAAACATACTTCAATTGCATCACTTAATAGTGAAGTCCCGATTATTACTTTTGGTGGACTTTCAAAAAATTATATGGTACCTGGTTTTAGAATTGGTTGGGGAGTTATAAGCGGAAACCAAAACAAGCTTTCAAAATATATTGAAGCGATAAATAAAATTTTACGTTCTAGACTTTCTGCAAATCATCCTGAACAATATTGTATAACCGGAGCTTTGGAAGGAAGTCAAGAGCATTTAACTATTGCAATGGAAAAGCTAACCCGAAGAAGAAATATGACAGTTGAGATGATGAATGCAATTCCTGGAATTTCTTGTGTAAAACCGGAAGGCTCTTTTTATGCTTATCCAAAATTAGAAATAAAAAATTCTGATAATCATTTTGTATCAGAGTTAATAAAAGAAACCGGAGTTGTAGTAGTGCCAGGTACCGGTTTTGGACAAAAGCCGGGAACAAACCATCTTCGAATTGTTTTCTTACCGCCTGAAGAAATATTAGAAAAAGCATATAAAAATATTGGAACCTTCTTTGCAAAATATGTTGATAAGTTTGAGAAGTAATACTTAATAAGAAATCAAGAATTTCATTTAGTCGTGTTGGGTGGAGTCGAAGTATCAATTGACAAATTAGATTGAAATGTATAATCTTATGCCTACTTCGACTCCATACAGTATAATATTTTGATTTTGCACTAAAGTTATCTAGTGCAGCTGTCCGACTCTTGTTTAGTGGAGAATCGAATGTTAAATCATCGTTAAAAGTAGAGTGACACTTTCATTAATATCATTCTAAAAATTGCTACTTTCTATTTACACTGTGTTAAAGAATTAAAACTATTATATTTATGATAGTGTTTTCATCAACGATAGATTGTTTTATTTTGAACAAAATTATTCAATTAACACAAGGTGGTAAAATGAAAAAGAAAATCTTTCCTTTAGTCATAATTATTATGGTTTCTTCCCAATTACTACTTGCTCAGTGGACAAAGAGCAATAATTTGCCAAGTAGTTGGAGTGTTGGGATGGCAATTGATGCTAGTGATAGCAACACAGTTGTATTTTCAACTGACAAAGTTACTCTTACAAAAAATGGTGGAGAGAGCTGGCTAGATATTACACCAACAGAATTCAATAATATTTCGGGTGCTTCAACGGACATTTCAATTGTTGATAGTAATCATATTTGGTGTACTTCTAGTAGTGGTAAAATTTTTTCTACTGTTGATGGGGGAATAAACTGGACTATTCAGTTTTATGATACTAATAAGACACAATTTATGAATTATATTGAAATGTTCAATTTGCAAAATGGGATAGCTATGGGGGATGCTCCAACCGGTTCTGATACAGCTTTATTCCTAAGGACAAATGATGGTGGTCAAAATTGGAGTAGTACAAGAAACAAAAATCATACGGTTTTTGGGTCGGGCGACATGTGGCGAAGAGTGGATTTTGTTTCGCAGGATATAGGATATTGTTCTGAAAACTATTATCAAAAAGACAATCCTGGAATTAAGAAAACTTTCGACAGCGGAAATAACTGGAACGTTATGGTTCCTGAGGTGAATGTTGACATTATCAAATTTTATAACAAAGATATTGGTTTAGGTGCTTATAAAAAATACCTTGGAAATTCTCAATTTCAAAAATTGATTTTGTTTACTAAGGATGGTGGAACTACTTGGGAAGAAAATGAATTGTCTTTATTTGGGAATGGTAATGATATTGAGTTTTTGCCCAATAATCCGTCAAATGTGTGGTTTGTTGATGGACATAGTCATCATATATTTTACAGTAATGATACCGGCAAAACCTGGCAATCTCAATCCGTTCCAGATGCTGATATAGTTGGGCGAGACATTGTTTTTACAGATGACAACAACGGATGGATTTTAAGTGATAATGGTATGATATTCCATACAAATAATAATGGTGGGATAATAACAGAAGTCAAAAAAGGAGATCAGGAAATAGTTCCAAATAAATTTGAACTAGAACAAAACTATCCAAATCCATTTAACCCAACAACCACAATAAAATATTCAATTCCGTTGGCTGAGAAGCAAAATTATGGATCTGTACAATTAAAGGTTTACAATGTTCTTGGAAAAGAAATTGCAACATTAGTAAATGAAACAAAACCAAGTGGAAATTATAGTGTAGAATTTGGTGCAGAGAATCTACCAAGCGGTGTTTACTATTATCAATTAAAAACGAATAATTTTGTTCAAACAAAAAAAATGCTGCTTCTCAAATAATTTAGTAGTTATTGCGTATCTAAAATTCAAAAAGATAGTATCAATTTAAATTGGTACTATCTTTTTTTTTATCAATTACATCTGTTACATTTACAATTCCGTTTTTAAAATTCACATAAATACGAGGCTTGCTTGAGCAATTATAATATAACAAAACTTTCAAATGGAATTACATTAGCAACTGAACGAATTGATTATGTAAATTCCTTTTCACTTGGTTTTTGGTTTAATGTTGGTTCACGTGATGAAACCGATAAGACTAATGGTATCAGCCATTTGCTGGAGCATATGTTTTTTAAAGGCACACACAAAAGAACTGCTAGAAAAATATCGGAGGAAGTTGAATCGCTTGGTGGTTATCTGAATGCCTTTACTTCTAAAGAACATACTTGTTTTTATGGTAGAGGTTTAAGTCAGCATATAAATAAAACTTTTGATGTACTGTCTGATATGGTTCAAAATTCACTATTTGAAAAAGGAGAATTACAGAAAGAATCCAAAGTAGTAATTGACGAACTAAGAGATATAGAAGACTCGCCGGAAGAATTGATATTTGATAAATTTGAGACAAATATATTTAAGGGCAATTCTTTAAGTATGCCAATAATCGGTTCGGAAAAGAATGTTGAAAGTTTTAAAAGAAAAGATTTGTTGAGCTATTCAAAAAATAAATATGGTTATGATAACCTAGTAATTACAGCTTCCGGTGCAGTTGCTCATAAGCAACTGAGTAAAATGATTGAAAAGTATTTTAAGTATAAAAAGAAAAATATAAATACAGGATTTCATTTAAAGAATCGTAAAAAATTCTCTTTTAAAAACAATAAAGATTTATTTATTCAAAAAGATATTAATCAAGCTCATATGATTATTGGTGGTCCAACTTATGGCTATAAACATAAAGAGCGAGCTGTAATAAATTTAATTTCAAACATTCTAGGCGAAGGAAGTAGCTCTCGTTTGTTTTTAAGTTTACGAGAAAAAAACGGAATAGCATATCAAGTAAATACTTTTATGAATACTTTTTGGGATGTGTCATCGTTTGGAGTTTATCTTTCAACCAATGATGAATCTTTACCAAAAGCCAAATTGTTGATTGAAAAGGAGTTTGAAAAATTAAAAACTAAAAAAATTACCCATAAAGAACTAAAGAAAGCAAAGGAATATATAAAAGGTAGTTTGCAACTAAGTTTGGAAAGTACATCAAACAGAATGATACGAATGGGAAGTTCTTTATTATATTATGGAAATGTAAAAACTGTAGAAGAATCTATTAAAGAAATTGATGCTGTAACAAGGGAAGATATTCAAAAGTATTCTCAAAAATTGCTAAATCCTAAAAATCTATCAAATATTATAATTAGTTCTGCAAATTTATTGATTTAAAAATAGTAGATAGTTTAAAAAATAATTCTTACATTGCATATATAGTATTCACAAACAGACTGTGTATGAACAAATTTTTACACTTTTTAATTCTAATATTTATTGTTTCGTCTATTTCTATTGTAGGGCAAACCCAGCCGTCAATGATTAGGTTTGACTATCCGGAATATATCCCGAATAATTCGGAATTTGATGCCTCGGTTGTTTTTAAACTTGATGAAATACCTAAACAAAAAGTATCTTTTACCTTTAAGAAAAATAGAGGTGTAAAGGTATTATCAGCAAGTCTATATTCGGATGGTACTTCAAGAAACATTAATTTTAAATCAAGAAGGAACAATGTTACTTTTTCTCTGAAGCAAGAAGATTTTCATTTTGTGAATAATCAACCGTATCAAATATTATTAAAATGTAAAGGTAAGGAAAGTGCAAAAGTAAAAGGTAGTTTGTTTAGAAAACTGAATGATAATGAAAATATAACATCCGAGTTTGTAGAAGAAAGAACAACACACTTCTACAAAGTACAAGATGCTTCCGGAAAAGCATTACAACTTTTAGATAATTCAAATTTGGAATTAAAAATTGAACATAAAGAAAATTGGCAAAATATTTATTTTGAATTTTGGCTAAAAAGTAACACTCCATTGAAACATTTTTTTGATATTATTGAGTCAACTACAAACGATACTTTGCTTAGTTTTTCAAAAAACAAATTAAGTTTTTTATCTTTCCCATTTAATGAAGATGAATTATTTAGAGACGATGTTTTTCTAGCTAAGGGAAGTTGGAATTATTTTGGAATTAAACTAACAAAAGATTTTAATAAGATTTTAGCAGAAATTTTCGTGAATACAAAGCTGGCGTATTCTATACCAATTTACACTTTTGATGACGGACTAAAATTAGACTATAAATTTGTTACAAATAATAGAAATAAAAATTTTTATATTGATAGATTAAAACTATGGTATTTTAATAATAGTATATTTCTCGCAAATAAAAATAAACATTTCACAAATTTTTTAGCTGATAGTTCCAGTGCAATTATTGAGCTTAATTTTGATAGTAAAACTGAATTAAATAATCAAAAGAAAGTAGATGGTATTACACTTACATCTCACAATGTAAAGTTGAAAAAATCCGATGCACCAATATTTTCTAAAGCACCTAAACTAACTGTTACTATTGGCTCTGCTTACAATTCAATTGTATGGTATGTGCAAGAGTACTCACTGGCAAAAGAGTTTATCCTTGAAAAAGCTATTAATGATAAAGAATATCAAACGGTATATGAAACTGAAGCTGATGATGACCCGCTTAAAATTTATAACTATGCTGATGAAGTTGTAAATATGAATGAAGTAGCTTATTATAGAGTTAGGCAAATCAACAAAGACAATTCAGAAGTTACATCTGCACAGGTTAAAATTGGGAAAAAAGAAGCTGAAGAATTTATACTAGATCAAAATTATCCAAATCCTTTTAATCCGAAAACAAATATTTATGTTGATGTAGTTATTCCAACCGAGTTTGAAGTAAATATATATGATCTTGTAGGAAATAAAGTTGAACAACTTTATGATGGATTTCTTTCTCAGGGTTTACATACATTCCCTTTTGATGGTTCAAACCTACCTTCAGGTATTTATTTTTTTGAAGTAAAATCTCCAAATGCACAAGTAGTAAAGAAAATGATTTTGGCAAAATAGAATAAATTCTTTTAGCTTTACTTCACAAAAAAATCAAACTATTATTTCTTAATCTGACACAAACAAAATATTATGCTCTCAAAAGTATTCTCTAGTGCTACATTTGGTATTGATGCTTATATTATTGAAGTAGAAACTCATTGTGAAAAGGGATTACCCACATTTACAATTGTTGGTTTACCGGATAGTGCGGTAAAAGAAAGTAGAGAACGTGTAACAGCAGCAATAAAAAATAGTGGTTTCGATTTTCCCCTAAAAAAAATAACAGTAAATCTTGCTCCAGCAGATATTAAAAAAGAAGGAAGCTCATTCGATCTTCCTATTGCTATTGGCTTGCTTGCCGCTATTGATAAAATCCCAAAAGAAAAGTTAAGTGAAATTATTATGCTTGGTGAGTTAGCTTTAGATGGAACACTACGCCGTGTTAAAGGTGGACTTTCAATTGCAGTAGAAGCAAAAAAAGAAGGATTTAATAAAATATTAGTTCCCATCGATTCGGTTAAAGAAGCATCTATTGTTGAGGGTATTGATGTTTATGGGTTTAAGAACTTAAAAGAAGTTGTGCAATTTTTTGAAGATGAAAAATCTTTCTCTCCGGTTACTTCTGACTTAAATAAAATATTCTCTGAAGTAAATGCTTATCATTTGGATTTTGCAGATGTAAAAGGACAAGAAAATGTAAAGCGAGCTTTGGAAATTGCCGCTGCCGGAAGTCATAATATTTTAATGATTGGACCACCCGGATCCGGGAAAACAATGTTGGCAAAACGTCTTCCATCAATACTTCCTCCGCTTACTTTTGATGAAGCATTAGAGACTACAAAAATTCATTCCATTTCCGGAATACTACCGAAAGAAAAAGCTTTAATTACAGAGCGACCTTTTAGAAGTCCGCATCATACAGTTTCGGATGCAGCCTTAATTGGTGGAGGTTCTATACCAAAACCGGGTGAGGTTTCGTATGCTCATCATGGAGTATTATTTTTAGACGAGCTTCCGGAATTTAAAAAAAATGTTCTTGAAGTTTTACGTCAACCGCTTGAAGATTCACGAGTAACAATTAGTCGGTCAAAACTTTCACTTGAATTTCCTGCTAATGTAATGCTTGCAAGTGCAATGAATCCTTGTCCCTGTGGTTTCTTTACGGATGAAACAAAAGAGTGTACATGTAATACAGGAATGATTCAGAAATACATGGCAAAAATATCCGGACCATTATTGGATAGAATAGATATTCACATTGAAGTCCCTGCAGTAAAATACAAAGATCTATCATCCAAAGAGAATGGAGAACCATCATCTGAAGTTAGAAAGAGAGTTGTGGAGGCTAGAAAAAAACAAACAGAAAGATTTGATGGAATAAATTATATTTTTAACAATGCAGATATGGGTTCAAAAGAAGTTAGAAAATATTGTATGTTAGATGAAGCTGGAGCAAACTTATTAAAAATGGCAATGACAAAGCTAGGACTTTCCGCAAGAGCTTATGACAGAATATTAAAAGTTAGTAGAACAATTGCCGATTTGGAAAACTCCAAAAATATTTCACCAAACCACATAAGCGAAGCAATTCAATATAGAAGTTTAGATAGGGAACTTTGGAATCATTAAAACTATAGAAGGTCATTTATAATAATATCCGTATATTCTTATTTTGAAAATTGGTAATAGTTAAATAGTTTTGTAGCACAGATTGCTTGCAATCTGTGATTAATGATGGAAAAATACTATATGCAGATAAATTATATTAAAAAAAAGACAAAATATTATATATACGTAAAATAGTTGATAACTTAAAAAGAATTATTTTATAACATATCCTTATGGGTGGGACAGATAAATTTTTTAACAATTTTTCTAAATTTATTGGAAAAAGTTCTTATTTAATACAGGTGTTTCCCATGGATTTTATTTCTCATGGAATGATTCTTTATTTTTTAATAATGCTAGTAGTGGGAATGAATATTATTCATTTAAGGACTCAATACTTTATCCCATAACTACTTATATGAAAAAAGTTAAATTTGAAATTTCTCAAAGTGGTAATAGAGATTATGTTTGGCATAAAGACAACGATAGAATAATATATTTAGATAATAGTATTATTTCTTATTCATTAGTAAATAAGCAATTTGATACTCTCGTTTCACCAAAAGGTTATGACAATATATTCTCATTCACGTATAATCCCGAATACAATACTTTGGACTATTCTTATGCTACCAGTTCTACTGATACAAACTATATTTATTCACTAAACTTAGCTGATAGTTCTCTAAATGTTCTGTTTAAATTTTATGATAAATCGGGTTGCGGTTTAGGAATACCAGGGGATTGTAGTTCCGGTTTGATATCTAAAATGACTTGGAATCAAGGCGGTAATCTTTTATCATTTACATCTGAACCATATATAGATCCACATATTGAAAATTTTTATGTTTATAACCGTGATCATGATACAACATTTCAATATTCAAGGGATAATTATGGGTTCACTTATCAACTAAAATGGTTAGACGAAAATAGAGTTGCATATGAAAATGCAACTCTAGACCATAAGCTAATGGTATTTACCTATGATAAACCATTAACTATTGAAAAAGAAAAAGATGAGCCTTATACCTTAAGACTTCGTTCATATCCTAATCCGTTTAATGTCAGAAACAAGCATTGAATATTCTTTTCAATCTAGTAGTACTATAAAATTATCAATTTACAATATTTTGGGTCAAAAGGTTAGGACGCTGCTGAATGAAAAGAAAGGAAAAGGTACTTACGATATTAAATGGAATGGGAAAGATAGTAACAATAATACTACTACTACTGGAATTTATATAATAAAATTAACAACTAAAAAAATAATGGTTTCTAAGATTCAATTAGTAAGTGCGACAAAATAACATTTAATTTACTGGGGTTAACCCCAGTAAATTAAAAAAATATTATAGTCGTATGGAAAAT
>JAUTBQ010169174.1:0-11916 GCA_032361185.1 Lepetodrilus ovalis | reverse complement strand
ACGAAAATCGAATATTGAATTGGCGAAAACGGTACCAAATCGATTGGTAGGAAACGGTACTTTGACTTATATTTTAAAGACATAAAGGACTAAAAGGTCTACTGTTTGGAATTTAGACAATATCAATCGTTAAATGGTAGTTTCTAAGTTGAACATATTGCACCGTTTTGCAACCGGCACCAATACAATTCCGTATAATGCTGAACACACGAAAACCCTCGTAGTCTGACAGCGTATAGCACAGACTGATGTGTTATCGCTGTCAGGAGAGCATGCATAGAGTGTAGACTATGGTCATTGAAATCTAGATTGTGTATAGCATAACATATTGCTGAGCGTATCTAGAATTGGCTCTTGCCCCACAATGAGACACCAGATGAAAACGTGTGGTGTCGCTTTATGCGAGTGGTTAAGTTCGAATATACCTCTGTTCACCAGCAGAAAATGGGTACCCAATAGGATACTATGGCCATGTGAAGGATAATCTTGTAGCACTTGAACTGTTAGTTTGTTGCACAACCTCCAGTGTTTCCCTTTACGAAGATCTCTTATCCACTAAGAGTCCATAGCGCTCTCTTTGCCGATAAATTATATGGTATAAGAGAGTTTGTGAAATGATACCCTGGGCGTTAAGAAGAATAAGTAGCCATGATTATTAATAATATATTATATTACATAACATATAGAAAGGCACGAGAGGAGAAATACTAGAACATGTGTAATCCTTAAATTTTGAAAGGTCTCTACTTCACCACCGTCTTTGGTAAACTGTGACATAAACGCAGGTCTGAAAAAGGATATTATTACAAATAGTACAATTATTTGTAATGCTGTAGTTGATGCACTGCTGTACTCTACCTGTAAGACAGATGCCATCATGTCGCCGTGTAATACCAGCGCAACTGATGCCACGACCAGCCACCCACAGACGCTGATTGTTATGTATGGGGCATCAGGACATGTGTTTTTTTCTGAATCTACTAATGCGTTATCTCACACCAATATGCCGTGACGTATGAGTCTGTCTACACTCACCCTCGGCTCCATGATACACGGCTGGTGGTAGAATCCATCATGAGACGAGAGGATCTTGTAGATAGCTAGGTAATGATCTGGACACAGTTCAACGAAACATTCGTAGCGCTACGAGAGTGATGACTGCTATATACGCACAGTGAATTGTGTCTCTCAACGCTACGATCCATTTTATGAGAATTGCTAAATGACATTCTGACGCTATCATTCTTCTCCTAACGAAATTCAAGCAAACAGTGAAACTAATTCCTATATCTAATACAACATATATAGAACGTATACGGTCTGCAGAACATCCATGATATGTATTGTAAGAGATATTACGTCAGCGTTGTCCATCAGTCCCTGGTGTTAACACATCAGTCTACATACTTACAACCTTGTCACAGAGGAATGCATGTACTTACTACCTTGTCACAGAGGAAGCCATGTACTTACAACCAGCCTTCATAACGCAGAGAATCACCACTAGCAATACGACACTTCATCGTGACGTCTGATCGTCAGTTTATTCCTGATCTACCTGCTTTGGACAAATGGCGGCTTATTCTAAACTGACCATCAACGTTAGGATATTTGGCTATGCCCATTGGATTCAATGTCCATTAGTTATTGTATTCGCATTCAATATTCGGTTCCCTGTATAAATCAGTAGTATTGCCCTACTGTATGTTACTACTATCAAACCAGTTTTGGTTTTGTTTAGTTTTCTGACCATCGACAAATAAAATATCTCCACTGATATCTCCCAGATTTAGATCACATGTGCATTAACGTGTTTCCTGCTCAAACTGTTGAAATGACAAAACGGATCCTCAAATCCAAGTTGCTGTAATATGTTGTGAACGTTAGCACAACAATGAAATGTTTGGTTCTGGAATTCTATTAAATATAAAATCAGTGATGTGTGCCATTGAAAAACCTTTAACCATCTTTAAGATTAGAGTTTTCCTTGGCACAATGATAATATTACGCATCAGTCGATGAAATTGATTTATTAAATATAGATCAATTGTTTCATTTGAACTTTATCGCAAATTCTGTTTTAACAGTTTCAGATTTGTTGGCATTTGTTTCGTGGTTCTAAATTGATGACTGTGGATTTCTCATTAATGTTAATCGTTGGCACTATTGAATGTATAACCAAAGTATGATTAGATATCGAAGGCAAATTTGATTGAACATAATATCAGGAGTTTCGCAAAATCAAAACGCCAGGACAGGCATAAATTTCGTTATCCAAATCCTTCTACTGTTATTTTATGTTATGTCATTTATCCACCCCCTCTTTGAAGTTAGTCAGTAATTTTATAAAACTGCAATTTTAGCGAGGACCTCAATCAAATGTCAAGCTCTCGAGTCAAGCGAATCAAATCTATAAGTAACCCACTCACATGGCCATCACAGGTCTCTCCCGAGTTAGAAACTATAACATCATACCTAAGTGAATATTCCAGCATGGTTTGCAAATCCAAAGGGCTATCTGTCATTAGTTGTGATGCTCTACCAGGCGCATTCATAGAGGTAACATAAATGTGTAATGTCAGTGATATCGATTACTTTGAATTTAATCTGTGAACCGATCGTCAGATGTGTCGCCCAACGAAAACGTTCAACTACATGTCCATCAATTGGGCCACTTTCAATCATACTGTACACAAAGTGGGTCACAAGGTACACCGATGCAATGGCCTGCTCTTCCTTTACCTCCCTTCGTTAAGATGTGTCTGGAGTATAGCTGAAAGGTTCTCATATCTGGTGCATGAACAAGTAAATAGCATCAAGTGGACCTCAATGTCACGCACTGTAGTGAGAGTATTCTTGACAACCACGCAATATAAAAGTGAAGCGGAAGTCACGTGTCATTCACCTTTTCACCACGTGGTTAACATAGATAGGTCTATACAGACAATAATCTGAATCTGTATGTGGTTAATATCACTGGTTAATTCTTGTAATGAAGTTCCTCTTCGCCTCGGCGTGTTATGTTAGCGGCACACAACACACACACAGACACACACACAGACACAAACACACACGCACGCACGCACACACACACGCACGCACGCACGCACGCACGCACACACACACACGCACGCACGCACGCACGCACACACACACACACACACGCGTACGCGTGCGCGTGCGCGTGTGTGTGTGTGTGTATGGAGCGGTAATGCATGGTTAATTCTGATATCCTGCACAAATCTGTCATGACCTAAGATAGTTGCAGCGATGTCACAGCGTCTCTTACACTGCACGACGTCCCTGCACATGTCGAGTGGACAGGTATGATCGTGTACAAGGTCTATTTCCATCGTGCTCAGCTATTTCTACTCATTTCAACGTTGACAAGTTGACATGAAAAATAAATGAAGAAATCTGTAAGGACAAAACACGGAATAGTGAAGACATGTTTAATGTCACCCAGTGCTACTCTAGGCACGTGTACTAGACGCCAAGATGCAGTCGCCTGCAGTAATACTTCTCTCTTGTTATAGCGCGCTGGAGTTGCACTTGTCAGTGATGTGTCCTCTTGTACCGCTCCAATACTTGCATGAGGTATTAAAATGTTCTCATTATCAGAAAAAAACCATTATGTGAATTGTATAATTATGCATCTTTGCCCACTTGTCAGTAACTGTTGAAGAAGTTCTCACGTCACTTCACATTACATCAGAGACAGTTCTTCAATTAGGAATGTCTTTGGGTTGGATTCACCAACGGTACAGTGGAAATAACCTAGTGTTCTATATATATGCCCTACCATCGTTATGTCAGCTGTAAAGGTATCCTTACCAGAGCACGATCAATACATAGACACGAAGATGACGACGGCTCGTGGTCTTCTCAACATATACATGTACTGTAAATCATGAAATTAGCGTCATGTTAAATTATCGCGACTGCGCGCAGCCATAAAAGTCATTACGACGACATCGACGTATCAAGCTGTGTCTTTGAAGACAGTTCACCTTCTCAGGTCTTCTTAGACTGGTCTTTTATCTTAGATGATTTCTCTGAGGTAATCGTGGGCGGTTTATACACCAATAAACAGCTCACGTGACGCTGATGTATCGGTAACATATTACATGTTCTTTATATCCTGTCTCATCGCGTCTGCATCATTCACGTGTCGTGGGTATTTCTGTAGAATGTCAATCTGTTATTTATCTATTGAATCGCTTGACTTTTGCATATATCTGTGTCATGTCCCTATTTTATTGCATCAATGATATGTCTCAGTTTCCTAACAGGCATGCCATGTCTCAAGGTTGTGATGTACGCGGCATGTCTCAGGTGTCTCTGTGTGTCTCCAGTGTCTCTAGACTCATCCTGCACGTCAGCAGAGTACGTTACCAATACGTATCCTCCTCTACGTACACTTACCTGATATCTGCAAGAAACCACAAGCCCCAGCAATAAAAAAAATAATACTCTTAAGGATATCTTCACATAGTTGGCTTTAAGTGTATGAGTGGGAGTTGGTACAGTGGTCTAGAGCATTGGACAGCACAGCTGCAGGTTCAGGTTCAAACCCGGTATCTGCTCTGTGGTGGGACTCGGGTTAAAAGATAATTAAATATTCCGTTTACCGGTACCTATATCACTGGGTATCTGTGCCACGGTTAGTCTGTATCATACGTTATCTGCATCATAATTTATCTGTATCACAGTTTACCTGTATCACGGTGTATATGTATCATTGCATATGTACCAACCGTGACGTAAAGGTATTACCGTAAGTCATAAACATATCGCCACGATATCGCCAATACAAGACCAAAGTTCAATTCACGTGCCATCATTAAGACAAAGCTAGAGTTCCATAGATAAAGATTATTTAGGTGAATTCCATAAGTTAGAAAGTTGATGATGCATTTTTATGTGAATTGCGGATAGCGGATGCGGAATATGTCTGGTTGGAACACATATACCTCTAGCAAATAATAGCTTTACAACATGGCTCCCAAACTACTTCGAACTAGAGAACAGTATATGTCAGCTAATGTCCTCCTGTCATTTGAACGTGATACTACAATACAGGTATAACCCCCCTGGACAGCGGTTCACGGAAGGGTATATAACCCTGGACAGCGGTTCACGGAAGGGTATATAAAGGGTATATAACCCTGGACAGCGGTTCACGGAAGGGTATATAACCCTGGACAGTAGTTCACGAAAAGTTATATAACCATGTACAGCGGTTTACGAAAGGTTATATTACTGGCAGCGGTTTACGCTAAGTTTTTATTCTAGTAGTAAATAACGTAAAGTTCGACTACGGGTACGCCGCTTTTCTGAAACGTGACCTAGGCCTACAATAACAATATAGCATTTACGTTACACGTGAGATATAGGGAATACTCCACCAATTAATGTAATTCGTAGTCACAGCAGTCGAACGTAGATCAGATGGAGCTCCGAGAAAGTGGATTTGCAAGCCAGGCATTGGTTGAACTTTTGGAAGTATCTCATAGTCTGTGGATAATGTGTCTGGTATTATAACAACATGCCAACTTTATATTTGCATAAGAAATAATTTCAACTTGGATCTATTCATCTGAGGTGCCTACCTTGAAAGTTCAGACATGGGAGACGCGCGCTGATCGCACTGTGACCACCTTCCGGTTACTGTCTACACAAATAACGCTGGTAGAAATCTTTTATTTGTGAGTTTCCAGACTCTGCAGATGATGAACTGTTATGTTATGTGTAGTCAGATATTGTGGTTTCCTTCCTAAACGTAATATCAATCCAAACTCTATAATTGTGGTCTATGGAAAACTATTTGGTTGTGTAATAGGTATAATATATGTCAATAAAAATGTATTACCATGGATCACTGTAATCTACAAGAAGCTAAGGTGTGAGATATATGAAACACTTTTGTAATCTGGAACATACCTCTGAAGTGGTGTCTGTTGTAGTCCTGCATGCAACAACTGGTCCTATATGTAACACTGTAACACGTTAGTCCTATATGTAACAACCCCAAATTGTGAGGTTGTCCTAAATGTAACAAGTATGTTCTATATGTAACGACAGTTCTATTAGAAAAAGGTTTGCTTGAAATAGGCCTGCCTTGATGTGTTCCGGCGAAGCGTTCATGATGCCACTATTGGGCCTGCATCAGATGCGGCCTGGAGAACACCACAGGCACCAGCATCAGAAAACACACACCTCAGCTGCGTCTCAGTGTATCGAAGCCTACAATGAATGTTCTGCAGTTTACATTTTTTCAAGCATTCCCCATAAGCGTGCCTCATGCCGGTTTACGTTTGAATGAGTGGCTCACTATCTAATACTGTTACAAACCAGATCAAAAGCTACTCTATGTCGATTTAGCTTTCAATAAATGGGTAAACAAGTGCTAAGCGCTATTTAATGTATCGAGACAATTCAGGAAACTATGACAAAGAGCGGGGGCAGCATGAAAACTTCATTACGCCAGAGAGATCAGCAATTATAAGTGCACATTCATTACGCCAGAAGGATAAGCAACTAAAAGTACACAGTTCTTAACAGGATACCCTGAGGACTCTGCTGACTATACAGCGAGCTACAAGGATGTGTGATGTCGTCAAGCATCATATCGACGTGTCCCAATGTCCCATTTCAATACTCGTAAAAGCGATGGGCAGAAATATGTCCTCGGCAGTGCAGGAGTGGGCCATCATATCGCCAGTTTATGCTGATGGGTTTATCCAGTACAGACTGGGACCTGCCTGCAGGGTAACATCAGCACCGTGTTGACTCTGTAACACCATGTAACACCATGTAACACCATGTAACACTCTCTGCCTATCGGAGCTATAAGGCTGAAGCAACGAGGATGCGGGGCATAGATTTTTCAATTCAATTAAGTTCAATTCAATTGAATTTATTTACTCAAACCACCCACGTTGATACAAGAACATGTTGTAACACGTAAAATACATTATTACAAACAAAAAATAAAACTGGATTTATGGTATTACTAAATGGGGTTTGAGTTAGGGTTCTTAACAGTAAATACAAGCTAAGTTATTATTGTATAGGGTTAACTAGATACAAAGTCAGGTCAAACTCTATACATTTATGTCCATACCAGATCATTTACAAACAGCAAATAATAATAATACATCTCTCTATATAGCACGCCTCCAGATACCTATGTATATCTAATTCTGTCTCGGGCGTCTCGGGGAACAATAGCAGCATGAGGTGTGACAGCATAGATAATAGTCTATGTTCTACTCTCACCCATCCGGTTTATCCTCTGCCGGAAGAGCGGAATCTCCACTGAGATAAATATGCGCACCGCTACATCGGCATATGGAAATGAACTGGAGTCGGTTATCCAGCACCCTATGATTTACGGCGACATGAAACACGAAGACAGTTTTAACATATTCAAGGTTGGCTTGGTAACCAGTGAGTCAAATACCAGTAAACATACATTATTGCAAAGTTCACTGTCCAAGTAAAATAGAACTCAAGAAATAGGTTTGATGTTCAACACAGGAAGTCAATTGAGGTCACCTTAGATCGGCAGTAAATTGGACTTGTCATATTCAACCAAGCTGGCATACGACTCGGAGCCTTAAACCTTTAAGAAAGTAACACTTTCGTGAATAGAACTGGATTTGTTTGAAGTGCAAGATGTGTATCTTTTGAAATTACCATTTACAACAAATCACTGGCCAGTAAATCACATTTATTCTGAACTGACTTTCCAATGCGTTAGTGCGTCCTAGCCTATGTGCGGCATTAGTGCGTCCTAAGCTATGTGCGGCATTACGGTATAGTTGTCAGTGGTACTGTGCCTGTGTAGCATTACGGTGTTGTATGCAATGGTCTTTAGAGTGATGTCTCTTGTGAGATGATGAGACACCGCTAAGTTGCAGTGTGGCGATAGGTCCGAGTATCTTTTTTAGGTGTAAACCTATCCACCTAAACTCATATACAGTGTTTACTTAACAGTAGTGTCCTTGACGGTCGTGTCATTGGCGGATGTGACATCGACGGATGTTAGGAAGACGATGGCAATGCATTTCAGAGGACTGAAATATTTCCGCACAATTCATTCATTGACACATACACTATGCACGCTCTCTGTATACACTATACACTATACACTAGTAGGCAGAAGTGGCTTTAGGATGAATACCACGCTCCTGGTCTAAGCTACTTCCCGAATACACTCCACAAACACTCGTAGGTACTGAGCTCATGTATTTCTCGTGGTCATTCAGCGATTATGAGTGCAGGGTCCTTGTATTTCTGGTAGTCATTGAGAAATTCTTGACGCGCAAACTGCCAACAAGTGACTCACTTACCACAGTTCAATGCAATGAGCAGGTGTTCGATGTTGCTGATTTCTGTAATGAACACACACTCGACAACCTTAGATGATTGCTGAATGGTTTCGACATCCACCAATACGCGTAGGCAGTAGGCGCGTTCTTCGTTACGATCACACTGAAGTATATCGGCCATGTATGTATACTCGTATTTCCAATTCCCAGACACAGAGCAATCGTAAAACTCGCTTTCTCAGTGACATATTATTTATTCTAGGAAATATATAACCAGCAGTGCACGACCAGACATCTTTCAATATCGTTCATGACTCTGCATTCGCATGCTAGACTTTAATTTATACTACAGCCAGTTAATGTCTGAAGAAGTTAATGCCCAGTAGATGTAGATGAATCTCGACCTATGTGTACTCTAGGGTTCAAAGATAGTTTTGGTCGTTCACAGAGTATCACGCTGTCTGGCGGAGTTTTCATTCTAGGCCGCAAGTCCATCATAGTCCTGCATCAGAATGGGGTGTTGGGTGTCAACCCTGTTTTATGGTATATATGATGTTTTATGGTTGATTCTGGTTCATTGGACCCTCTTGAACATATTTCAGCCGGGTGACAAGCTATTACCCTTGAGCAATGTCTTTTAAAGCTATAATTCAAAATGGCCGCCATTATGAAATGTATATGCATTTTCTCAAAACGTCATTCTTAGTTTATTTAAAAACTTTACTTTGGCGGCGAATGATATGTTTTCATGGTCAGAAAGTCTACTGGTTCACATAGGATTGATGATTTTTTCGAATATGCTAAATTCAAAATGGCTTCCATCAACGAATGCATTTTCTCATAACTTAATTTCTAGACCACGTAAAGACTTGAATTTGGTGGCAAACAATATGTCTTAGTGGTCAGAGAATTGACTAGTACATCTAGAATTGACTAGTAAATATAGAGTTGACTAGTACATATAGAATTGACTAGTACATATAGAATTGACTAGTACATATAGAATTCATGCAAATATTGTTTGGAAAGACTACCTTCATAATGGCTGCCATCAACGAATGCATTTTCTTCATAACTTAACTTTTAGACCACGTAGAGACTTGATTTTCGTGGCATAAAAATATGTTTTCATGGTTAGAGAATCAACTAGCACACATGCAACTAATGTAGATGTGTTTCATGGCTAAATCCAAACGAATGCATTTTCCTATTATTTAATTTCTTGACAACGAAGAAATTGGAGTTTGGTGGCAAGCAATATGTTTTCATGATCCGGAACTATCTAAGCCACAACATATACTTATAAGTAGATGCCACATGAAACAATAAATTGATCCTATTACATATATAAATTATTATTATAAATGCAAATTAATACCTTATCTTAACATATGACTTGATCTGAATACAGAATTGGTTCTAGTTTACATCTTGAACAATCTGTTAAATTACATGTTTGAATCATCATCAATGTCATCTTCTACATTAACTCTTGAAGCTCTTGTACCCTCATTGCCACAATCATTGTTAGCATGACAGCTGCAGAACATTGTACATTGTACAGTTTGTCTTTTAGACCTTATTCAACATCAATGTGCAGCTGTTCTGCGAACAATCTTTTGAATAATGACTTTTAAAGAAATTGCTCAAGAGTGACAGCTTGTCAGCCTGCTGTAATATGTTCAGGAGGGTCCAATGAACCAGAATCAACCATAAAACATTGTATATACCCTAAAATATCTATGAATCTAACACGAATGGTATTATACAGCCAGTTAGCCTGTTAGGCATACAATCACATATAGTTATGGTTGTTTTGGACCAGTTCTTAGTAAAGTAAAGTAAAGTAAAGTAAAAATCATGTTTGTAAGTCCAAAAACCTTTCCACCGCTGTATGGTAGACGAAACATTCCAATATAATGTACAACCGCACGATAGGTTGATTCAAATGTACTAACTGGCGGTCGATTCATTATATTTATGCATATATATAAGATCAGTTGATACATCAAAGACAAGATAATTAATAATCCGTCGCACTAATACATATAAAATATGAAATTTATGATAACTATCAAGTGTTTAGGAATAAGTACATCAGTTAACACATTTTGGGTGTACAGATACAATCGGGCAAAACATTCCTTCATTACTAAAAGCATTACCATTTAAAACCGTTACTGCAACCGTCAAGTTTGTTTTAAATTATCTTTATTAAATCCCCCATGTTTACTACTGTATTTAATTGTTTTCTGAAATGTTTACTTGCCTTATGTTGTTGTCTCCTCTGTAAAATATATACAGCCTGTGTTTACCCTATGCGATTTATAATGCTCTGTATTTGAAAACCAAACTCCTGGATAGGTAATAACGATGTATCTTATCTTATTGCGCGTGTAACACAGATCATCCATATGCTCCATTAAAAAAGTGTTATTTTTTTGTAAAACTTGAGAGTGCCCGAGTTGACAGATGGACGGATGTTTTGTGGACGGGTTGTTACATAGGGCTTAGTTGTTACATAGGGCTTAGTTGTTACATGGGGCTTAGTTGTTACATAGGGCTTAGCCAGCTTCCACGCATAACACTTCTGAATGTCCGTGTAAGTGTTGAATCATTTGGGAATCGCATGATCTGAGATTTCTGGTATGCCGCTGAAAGTTACTTTAGGTACGTTCACATATGGAAGCATAAAGATACAAAAACAAGAACTCAAATGTTAATCGCTACTCGTATAGATAGATATTCGCCACCACACGACAAACTTGAGTTTGAGGTTTTGCTCAGCTGATATTTATTTCTCCCATTGGCTCGGTGCTCTAACTTGAGTAAAAACCCAAACGACTAAAATTTTACTATAGTTACAGTACAGAGTCAATGGGATAAATCTCGGCTGAGCAAAATCTCAAACTCAAGTTTGTTTCGAGAGGTTGGGGCCAGTTGTCGGTGACGTTAGTAACTTAACTAATTTCAACCCGTGTTGGTGGCAGCTCCGTTAGTAACCAACACCTGTACGTTGACAATTACGTTAGCTATTAATGTCCACGGTGCCTAAGTTATTGTCGTTTTTCGTAGCTGTCACGTTAATAACTAATACACGTAACGTTGACAGTCACGTTAGTTACTAATGTCCATGGGGCCTTTATATCATCGAAACGTTGTTACGATCATACGACAATCTTAAGGGTACCTTGTATAGCACCTCATATGCACGCTGTAATGCTAAAAGGTTGTAAGAACGTTTCGAGAATAGTGCCTCATGTTCTTAGCAGTCACGTTAGTAACTAACACCCATAACGTTGACAGTCACGTTAGTTATTAAAGAGACAAGATCATACTTGCACGTATTTAATCATAATTTTTTCATATTTTTTTTATTTTTCAATATAATATTAGTAGTTAGTAAAGAAATATAAAAAAATATATACCATAAATATATAACGCTACTTACCCATTTAAAACTATGGTGTTCCCCCATCTAAATATAGACTGGCCTATTATTTTAAATATAGAATAGTAAACAAACCACTCTCATGGCAGATTGTGGCATAGAACAGCTGTAGAAGCCCGACTCGACGTT
>JAUTBQ010169163.1:0-11918 GCA_032361185.1 Lepetodrilus ovalis | reverse complement strand
ATAAATTCGTTGTCAACCGGTCTCGAGGGGTATATGGGTTGATGTACCGTCTATGTGGGTTTATGTACCCAGAGCCCGCACAACTTATATTGTTGCCTACGGGTGAAATATTCCCACTACGACGTAAAGCAATAATTCAATCAATCAATGAATGCGCTGTGTCCCATGGCAATGCAGATATCATCCTTGGTCTGTCAGTACCAGTCGGTGCTCGCAGGTTTACTGCAACGTTCGGGACTATAGATGTTGCAGGTTTCCTCCTGCCCTAGACTGACACGATGTGAAATAAGTCAAACAATCTTGAATCAAACCTCAATTAAAAAAGGAAAAAAGTAAAGAAATAAAATACCTTTTGGTATCATGAAGTTAGATTCCTTGGTTCTTCAGTACTAGTTGATGATAAGAGATTTATTCCAACACTGTATTAGATTTTCTACATGTGTTCGATGTTACAGTTTTGTTATGAAATTGTCAATCCATTATATAAGTGAAATAATAATGAAAGTGGATAAAAAAAATACACAATTTAAAAAAAATAAGAAAAAAATAGAAGAGTTATGAAGAGTTGTGTAACTTAGTGAAATTCAATAAAATAACATTAAATATAGAAAAAGAAATATGATCAATAAATTCATTAGAATGACCATATTTCAAGTTTAATTTAATTACATGATGGAAAAATAAACGAGTCCACGCCTACCATGCCCTTTATAGATCATCGACCACGATTAATTATCCTTAAGTGTTAGAGTGACCACTGCCAGCAAACTAGTTCAGGAAAATTGATCAAATTTGCATTGATGCCTTCACCATGGTCTGTGGACCGTATACAGTGCCACCTCCAGATTACTGTGCACAGTATTAATATGAAGAAAGCAGGAGTCGCATCTGAGCCAATCGTGTCTTTAGGAAATCAACTTGTCATGTCCTAGTACTCGAGACCGTCTGAAGGGACGATTCCAGCTCCTTCTGCGTAATAATGTCCAGCTTTGAGGAACGTTCAGGGAATGACCTATCTATTTATGTTTAAAACACATCAATTAAAGGCAAGATCAGCACACAGCTGCTTGTCAAAGCAAGGCTCTGTACCAGTGTGGCATGATGCCGTCAGGAAATGGCTAAACGGAGACACGATTAATTGCAGTCTGTCCTAAATGTAAGGACACACTGGTTAGATGTAACCTTTCTGGGAGTAAGTGTGCTCCAGAAAGTGGGGGTTAGAGAATACCTATCATCGATGAGAAATCCTATCAGTAAAGTATTGAAAATAGAGATCCCATTAGAAAAGTGTTGAAAATGAAAAGTCCATTATGAAAGTATCGCAAAGACAAATCCTTTAAGTAGTGGCGAAGACAGTAGTACCATTGCGGTTGTGATTCACAGGTACACCTTGTCCGTGCAATTACTGCTGACCGTGATGTATGTGGATGCTGTTGTCCAGTCCAGTCCAGTTCTCTCAGGGTGTTGGTGGACAGAGAGGGTTAGTGTTAACAAGGCCGGAATAATTGGCTCTCTGTGGATCATAGCTCACACTTTATTGCTGACCGATGAGGTGCCGACCAGGAGCTTCGTCTTGCCCGGCTTAGCGGAGTCGCCTCTTCGAACAGACCTATGTTGGCTTACCGGAGTGCTCGGCTGTGAGGAACAGGTCCTCTGGGATCGAGCAGAGAATCTCCTAAAGTCGAGATGCGTCTCGGTTTATGGATCACCCGATCGAAACGTGGAGGTCCCCCTACTTCCAGGCTATGTCCGCAGGGACTTGCAGGAGGCTAGACACTAGACAGACAGGAATAAGGTTACACGTGTATACTTAGAAAGTCTGCACGAGTCCATGTATCGCATCGGGGAGGTGTATTGGACTGTCAATAGGAATCATGTCGGTTTATTGGACGATCATCCTATAACAGATAGGCTCGTGGTGGCCTTCTTAAACATACTTGCTATACCATGGCAATAATTCTCCCTTGATACCAAAGATGTCAAAAATATAAGTTTAAAAGTAATCTAGTAAGCCAATAAGAGAGTTTACCTCTTTTGAATTTTGTTATAATTTAGTTTTATTGACCTGGCAATATTTGAGAAGATGCTTTATTTCATTGGTCTATATCTTTAGACATGCCATAACACTTTTTGGAATTAGGTTCCAAACATCTGATTAATGTAGCGTATGAAAGAGTAATAACTGAGTTTGGATCTTGAGGATATTGGCAAACTGGTCAGATGCATTTTCCATGATGGGCCCCATTGTGAAATCTCGATCGTGTTTTCCTCCTTAAGATGTGCTGTCGCTTGGACACTGGTATTGACACGGTATTGACGTGATGGCATTGACATGGTATTAGCGTGGTATTGACATGTTCAATGATGAACCGTGGACAATGGGCATGCTAATCCATTATCAATGCATATGCCATCACGTTACTCGAGGTTGATCAAAGTTCATTCATAGATTCAACATTGACCATTGTTATTTGGTTATGGCTTTAAGAAGACAGGATCTGATGTTCAATATTTCATTAAATGTTGATTAAGGGAACAATTTTATTATAAAAAATATAATCAGCTTATTTGTAGTTATTTCTCAATAATGGTAATTATGGGATAAATTACTATCAGGAGTTTCTAGCTTGCATACACGCCAGTCTATGAAAATTCGCCAGACAGACAAAAAATATTTATACTAGGAAATCGAACAAATTCTTCAGATTATTCCAAACATGTAAAAGCCATGTTTTTTTCAGAATATTTGAATAAACTGATTTAAAATCTGTTTTCGAAAAAAACATAAATTATTTCTGCAATATTGATAGATTCTGTGAAAAAAACATGCCGATATTTGCTCACAATGATCCAAGAAAATATGATTGCGATTACTCAAATCATAACCACCTGATGTTATCATAATGTTTGAATAATTCATACGGGGTCGCAGGAAAGATGATTCTGGTCGTCCCAAATCACAAGGTTCTTTGACTAAGCATTTTGCACTGGTATCAATCAGCTGCCAATATGTTCGGATTTCTGGCGCTGGTTCCGTCCAAGTCAAAACTCTTCCACGCCTGCTTCCATCATTCATATTTTATTGGGTGTCAGTCTAATGCAGAATGAAATCCATAACTGACACTTGCTTGCGAAAGGATTTACAATTATTCTTTCACTTGGCCACGGTTTGCAATGTTTACATTAATTGCCAACTTTGGTGTGCAAATGTTGTTCTGTTATTGCATTTTTGCGCGGCTTATCGTGTGGTGTCCGTAGTGTTGTAGTGATGTGCTATTCTCAGGAGATACATGGATGTCGAAGTATTTACGTTGAAGTTTCTCGTATGTATATTGGAGATTGATTACGGCAGTAAAACCAATGTTAATTTTGTGATTTTAGTTCATTGATCACAGCAGTAGAACCTATGTTAATTTTGTGGATTTAGTTTAGCTTCCAACATGTCTTCTTCTTATTATTATTACTAATACTGTCTACCACTTGATTTACATTTGAATTTGAGAGGAAAGAAGGAAGAAATAAACCGAATCAACATGATCAAATGGAAATTAAATAATTCCACAATACACGATTTATATTTGGGTACCGGCTTTTGGAAACTTGACTATCTTTACTGGGGTATATATATCTGTGGTGATGGTATGTTTGTTGTGCGCACATGCATGTGTCTGCCACTGCGTGTGCATGCGTGCATGTGTGTGCATGCTGTATTCTGCATGCATGCACACATGTGTATGTTTTAAGATTCTTCAAGGAACCACTTATTTCCAGTCCAATCCTTGCAAGCATACATGTTTTTTCTCTGCAAACCAGCTTGGCTTCTCTGATGGACGGTGTATTCTTCGCCACCAGACACATATTATTAGATAACCCCCTAATGAATTGGATTAAAGGAAAACCAGCGTTTATTAACAGTCACACTGAATAATTGCCTGCAATTTCTCTGGGCCAGCTTGTCTTTAAGCGACTTGCTAATTGACAGATGCTAATTTCTTCATGAGCGACGTTTTTCTACAAGGACACTTTAAACAAGGAAATTGTGATGGATCTTCAGACTGACATTTATATTGTCTAATAAAATGCCCGTATTTGTTATGCTAATGACATTTCCTGTCAGATCTGGGTAAAAATGGATTTTTATATCATTAATATGAACATATTGGTTATGACCATGATTTGAATGATTGAGTACATTACCGTTTGTGAAACCACAGGCAGTCATTTTTCAACTGCGATATCGCTCCTGGTTTAATCAAATGTGCCGCTAAATAGGGCATCTCCAGTTGCCTTCAGGTAGAAGAAGATTAAAAATGGAGGCCAATTCTTAAAAAATGGAGCCCAATTTTTAATCTGTGTTCATTCGATAACTTTTTAATATCGCAAAGATTTATGTCAAAAAACACTTTTACAAACTTCTTGAAAAAAGTTTTGCTATTAATTTTGGAGAATTCCCTTGAGCAGCATGCATGGAATTGTAACCATGGTAACATCCATACCTCATTTGCTGTTATTCAAACCAGTGACATATCTCCATTGAGGACATACCCTACATCTGAGGTGTTGATCAATCAACATAACATACCCTGAGTCTGCCGAGGTGTTGATCAAACAACAGAACATAGCCTACAACTTCTGAGGTGTTGATCAAACAACAGAACCAATAGCCTACAACTTTGATCAAACAATAGAAGATATATACCCAAGTCTGCTGAGGTGTTGATCAAACAATAGAACATAGCTTACAACAGACAATATATTCATAACTTGTCAAATCTCAATAATATTCCTGTTATGTGTCCATTTATTTTCTTAATGATATACCATGTATATTGTACACAAATTAGAGTTGACTTCAACCTCTTACTTAATAATTCAAATGTCTGGCAGTCAGTGCATTAAGATGTTTTAACATGTTCTTTTATTTAATATGCAATAAATTGTCATTATTTTCTGTTTTCTATGCCATTATTTTTATATCTCATTACCAGCAGCAACAACAACAAACAAATAATAACATTAAAAAATCTTTAAATATATTTAATGGCAATGCACAAATGGTAAGAGGAATGCCATTTTAAATGTAGCCTTTTGAGATTCCAAACAAGATTGAAGACGTATGTAACTGAATAAGAGCAATCTTAATGCATTGCTATCCGGCCTGACGCAATCCATATATACACTTGCAGTATAAATAGCGAATGTTGTATAATGATTGTCATCTCATCCGTTAGACTCGTGCCATTGTGAGGGGGGTTATAGTCTGAGAAGGACTCTCTTTTACCCCGGAGCATGGCAGACATAATAAGGTACAGATCTGTGAACTGCTTGATGTGATTAGATATTGGTAGATTATCCATTCAACAACTGCATCCTACTGGGGGCGGAATTAATACCTGCGGGCATCGGGAATAACTCCTTGTTGCTCTCCTGATATTAGTCTGGGAGGGGAAGACACCGACACAGCGCCTTCAACAGGTTTCTTGAGACGCCAGAGAGGCCATTCTTTTATTTCTACCACACCACCACGCCCTGCTGGGCAGTTCTTCATCGCTGTTCTTCATCGCTGCCACAACCAAAAGGGTCTTCGTTCAAGCCTCCGCCCCCAAATGGCAGGTCTTCTTTTGTGGGTAGCAGTCAGACCAAGGAAATGGGTGTCTCTCCGCATGGAACGCTACACAAATTCTGCCACATCGCATTGACCTCTCCTTCATGATGTTAAAAGACCACCAATTGCTTTAGCTGGCCTCCAAGCACAGAAGCCTGATTTACCGAAATTAACTTTCACTTTCTATTGGCACACCGCAGGGGCTCGCTACACTGGCTGGCCCACGGTGGTGATGGTTTGTGTACACTTCTCTTGATTATCACTCGTGCTAGAGGAATTTCATTTTTGGCCAGTGACACTTCTCTGATTGAGTATATGTAGTGGCCATTCCGTCAGTCTCGAGAGGGACAAGCTCTAAGAAAATTGACAGGGAAATATCGACAACAGGTACAGTGTGAATGGACGGTGATGAATCGATGCTCGGGCAGTTCACGTCGGCGAGAGGGTGCTCCTGGTGTTGGACCTGTCCAGAAACTTTCTGACCTCAGATTTATATAAAAGTCTCAGAACAGTAATTGTCATTTGTTGCGTTTAGTCGTCCTCTGACATTGCCGTCTTGCTTCTGTCACTTAGAGCCTCTTCCTTCAGTTCCAGGATCAATGCAATTATTGGGGGGGCTCGTCCGTCCAAACGTCGCATGTATGAAAATAATGTTTCTCACCTTGCCCCAGTGTTCGACGATGAACAGGAAATAAAATTAGCACTATGTATTGTTTAGGTTTTCGGTTAGCTCCCAACGGTCACGACGGTTCGTTTCAACCTAAAATGGTCCCGACAAGCTTGAAATTGAAGTCGATTTAGGAAGAAAGAAAACTGGATGCAGTAATTTTTCTTGTTCCGATTCTATCATTGGACTATCCATTTTGTAATGGCTACCATAGCTCTTTATAATCTGTGAACCCAGTCAGAGCTGCAAACATAATTACAGATGTGGCATTCCACTGGGGAACATCATATCTTCGGTAATACATTTATTATGCTGAACTCGCTGACATACATGATTGGTCGAAATTCGATAGAATCGTGGGCTGTAACAAGAGACAACCTCTGATTGATCAGGATCCCAATTAAACCTTCTTGCTGCTGATGGCATCTAGAGATGCCATACACAAAACAGAGAAGGTTAATTTTATACGTCTATGTTAAATCCTGATACTAAAATGAAAGTCTCATACCAAGAGGTAACCTTTTTCCTGCTAGATGAAACTAGACTTGCCTATTGTTGAAAAAAGATAAGGGTACAGAAACTGTTTTTCTTTCCTTTTTTTTAAAAAATTTGAGATTTGAGACACTTTCAATATTCTTTCACTTGTATCATGGCTGGTCAGTTTATGGAAATGTTTTCCATATTAATTGAATTGTACACTTACAAGAGTGCTATGGTCTCTTAGTTGATACAAGAGCTTCAAGAAACGATACACAGATAGATAAGTATTGTGGACACTATCACTTTGCAAATGGCATTGTGGCTAGACTATATTGTGACTATACTGTATATATTTTAATTGTTTTAATTATTCACTTTCTATTGCTGTAAATATATAAAATATCAATGCTTGGTGCAAATTTATCAAAGAACAATCTAGAGAGATTATTTGCACATATTATAGTCTGTTTTAATGAATACCTGTTTTGAACTTGGTTAAGCTGATATCTAACAAACGTTCTTCAATTTCGTCGCCTATGGGTGAAATATTCCCACTGTGACGTAAAGCACAAATTCATTCATTCATTGAATTTTCCTTAATTAAAGTACATGTAATAATTGATAGTGGCTTGAATTTTATGATATCCTAAGTAGGTAGTACATCACTGATGATATATATTGATATATATTTAGTTACTTGACTTTGGATCTGCATTAGAAAAAAAATATCATTTCTAATCTAATTCTGCCATTAGTAAGTCTGTAGTACTTGCTTTCTTTAAGACTAGCTGAACAGTCTCGTAGTGCAAGTCTCGCGACTAAGCCGTGCATGATGCCTGACCGGGGAGGTTAAATGTTAGCCAATTCAACTTCATCAAGGGAATTGACTAATTATCAGCAGGAAATACCTCTCTCACTAGACAATGCAAGGGTGTCAAGTACTGCCAGAGTTCTGATTGATTAGATGTACTACCACCGGAGTGGAAAAAGCAAGGAAAAAAAGCATGCTGATGTTCAAGCTGGTATAAACAGACCATTGCAAGCAAGCTCGGCAAACACCAACATTCCATTTTGGTAATTCGGTTGTCCGCCCCTTTCAGGGTATGCCGCATTGCTCGGTATAAAAGCGAGGAAAAAAACCCTGAGATTGATATTCAGTAAGAGGAGTTTGACAGTTTGAGAAAAGTGTTATTTTTATGAAGGATTCTGTCAAGAGTGGAGAAATCTTTTAAAATTAATTGTTTGGTGAGAGTGTCGGCTTTAGCTGAAGGATGGTGGGTTTTTGAAGTGCAAGTAAGGAAGAGATTTCTCTCAATCAGGATCCGAGGTCTAATGTCTTGCCATAAGGTTTTCTGTACAAATAGATAGATTTCTCCCAATTCCTGCAACACTCCACTATCATTCCTCACTTAGATGCAGTGAGAATTTTTTTAAATTCAACTTTTCATTTTTTTACGAACATCAAATTCAAGACTGACAATTTCACTGATGAGGCGATCTTCATTGACCGATGAATTCATTGTGCGAATCGTTTTAAATTTAATCTTTTTATTTTTTAAATGTCAATTTTAAGACTGATGATTTCTATCTCAATATTGCCTTCTGTTGAAGACATCTCTCCGTCTTTAAAATCGTATTTCGTTTAACCTTTCGACTGAAGCAACATGGAAATCTCCACATACACTGGTGCCGATCAAGACATGTTCTGGTAGAGAGTGGAGGCGACTGACATCATGGAAGTTTTTCTCTGAAGGAAGAGAGCTCGTAGGTAACGAAGGCTTGCAATCAGAAATGTTTCATTATTTGCATTTTCAGTTTGACCGGTATCTAGATTTGTTGATTTGTGTAAGATCATAGGATATCTGTCGCTCAGGTTGGTGTAATCTGTCGACTGTTGAACATCCAGGTTGGCAGTATTGACTGTTATTGATGAAAGTAAGCAGGAACTTTCACTAGGTCGTGAACTACTTTGGGATGGTATTTGTGGCCACACATTCCCACTTAATTTCTCTGTTACCTGCTTCTACTACATGACTGGTTTCTTTCCACTTCTCTGCTCTGCGACCAATAGAAAAGTATAGTAGACAACAACAAGTACAGTCAGTAATTCTCGGCTGCTATTGACTGGTTTCTTATCACTGATGCTCTACTCTTTGACCATAGAAAAAGTATTGCAGACAACAACAAGTCAATAATTACCAAAGCCATTTCCTTCTAAACTTGTACCAATACTTTTTTCTCTCAATTGCACACAAAGAAAAAGTGCAGGGGACAATTAATACAAATGTAGTCAGTATTTCACATAACCATTTCCTTTCTAAACTGGTATAGCACGAAGTTTCTCAACTAATAATTTTTCCAAGTTTAGTCAGCAAGGCTATTGAACACCAAAATTAATTCCCCATTTACGGTAGCCACTAAAACTATTGAGCACCAGCTTGGTTCAGTTAAGTCCAATTCTAGAACCTCAGTTCATCTCCGTTTATGTTGTTGCCATGAGACGCATTGTCTGTGTTTGTTACCGTGACAGAAAGCATAATGAGTGTGTTCCGATTATCGTAATACCCAATAACCGGCGCAGGAAATACAGCAAATTATGTCACAGCGCTATAAGATGGAATGGCTTGCTTTGATTGCTTGTTGATTGTATATCACAATTACCTCGCTGATTACACAAGTGGTCGGCATAGCAGCATAGCTGATCATCATCTGGTCATCATCGGGGAATCTCGGGCCAAGACAAACACAAAACTCTATCATAGGCCCTGGATACTCTGTTATCCTTTCCAAACCCACGGGAAGAGATGTTTTGCAGCATAAACACACAAAACTGTATGCTACTGTTTTCAATACCTGGGGAAAGATGCCACTTTGCCAGTTTTGTTATCAGTCCTGTGTATACTTCAACAGCAGAGGCATTTTTAGATAGTGTCATACCATTTATTATATTCTTTTTGTAAAAGTTTTTTTTTAAAAAGATATAGAAAACAGCAGAAAACAAGTTGAATTTTGAATATCTTGATTCCGGCCTACAATGAGTTATGGCAGGGGGCGGGTGGTAGCGCAGTGGTAGAACATTTGGACATTGGGGCCTAAGGTTCCGAGTTCAAATCCCGCCCCGAGGGCCTGGGATTAATGTTCGTAGAAGTTACCTTATGTGATATTGATAGGATGCACTGTCTGTGGACTGGCAATACAGATATCATCCTTGGTCTGTCAGTAGGTGCTCGCAGGTTTACTGCAACATTCAGCACTGTGGATGTTGCAGGTTTCCTTCTACCCTAAACTGACAAGTCTTGATATTAGTGAAAGTTTCTTGAAAGCAACTGTAAACCCCAATACAAAAAAAAATCCCCAAATAATTATGGCATCATCTACAATCATTTATCTGGGTATCCTTTCACGAAGCTCTCGTATCTACTAAGAGACTGGTATCGCTCTCTTTGCCGATAGCTAATACACTGCTAAGGGAGCGCTAACAGTCTATTAGTAGATAAGAGAGTTTCGTGAAAGGATACCCTGGTTGAAAGGCAGATACAATTTTATTAAAGTTACATGAACTACACATCAAGCGCCAAGGTTATGAAACCTTTTTTTAGTACAATTTCATATTTGTCTCAAATTATGCATTGATATTTGAGCACAAACTTTGGGGAGAATGGAATCATACTCAAAAAAGGTTTCATAACTTCTGGGCCAAATTTATTAATAACCTTAACCTTCTCTTTACTAAAGACAACCATAGATGCCTTATTGAACCATATTTTTTTTATTTATTAGTCCAGCAGGGTTGTGATTTAATATACAGGAATTGAATAAGGTATTAATTCTTTTATATCATAATGGAAATTACAGTTATTGCTATTATCTAGTCTAGCTCTGTTAAAGGCCATAATTCTCTGTCTGAATTCGTCCAAATATTTACTGTGGAATATCTCATATTGTGGCCATCATGCCCCCAGTGTGTCTGATCACGGTAAGTAATTCCAAGCCCATCTCTCTTGCATTGCTTTAATATTTGCTACATTCTTCAGCTTATCTACTTGGGCGTATTTCATGTCTGTCCATGCTCCAGCACTCAAACTCTATGGGGAAAAGTTGACTCTACGGGGAAAGTCGATTCCCCAAGTCTGCGTGGACATAGGTCAGAGTTCAAGCGGGACCAGAGCTGGGGGTCCACATGGCCCACACGGAACCGTGACGCACCATCGGAACATCCTGACCGCGACATCTGCTAGCTCTCATGTATGCGGGAGGTGCGGACTTAAACACGTGTCATTGGTTTATCGCGTATGGACGATATGGATTTCATAAATTCGTACATATGATTGTGTATGTAGAAATCTGTCTGCCATTTGTAGGGGTATGGCTCTTCATCACTTGAACGTCAGTGGATATGTTTTGTAGTTGGACTCGAGGATTTTGTTGCATAAGGAGAATGGCCTGGACGCGTGCAGTTAACCCCTTCAACTCCATCCAGATTCTTCTGCTCCTTGAAGTCGACATAAAGTATATCTTGTCGAAAGACACACTCATGCCTGTATGTACTGTTATTGAGTTACTGCGATAAGGACCAAGGCAGCATTGTTTGATATTGATAGAATCCTATTCAAGGTGAAAGGAATTATTTATTTTATTCAAGGTGAAAGGAAGTATTCTTTCCTTTTTGGAAGAAAAACGATTGTCTGCGTTTTCGTGGCTGATGTAAAGACTGTGATCAAAAGGCTGGTATCTAGTGTTCGAGGTATGCTATCGAGTTAATGAGGAAATAAAATGTCAGTTGAGGAAATAAAGGTTTCTAATTAATCCTTATTCTGTGGTTTTCACCAGGTGTAGGTCTTGCACGGTATTTGTGGACAGGATTTGTTGCCAGGGTAGTATAGTAGCGTGGATGTCTTTTAGAGTCTGTTTGAGAGATGCCTGGTGGTTGGAGGTGGTGGCTGGGAGTGGATTTAGAGGTGGGGTTGTATTATTGGAGTGGAGTGGAGTGGGATAATAATAATAATAATAATAATAGTAATAATACATGTAATAACAATAATAATAATGATACGGATAATAATAATATTTGATGATCATGATATGTAATAATACTACTACTACATGTACTACTACTACTACTACTACTACTACTACTACTACTACTACGACTACTACTACCGAGAT
>JAUTBQ010169152.1:0-11920 GCA_032361185.1 Lepetodrilus ovalis | reverse complement strand
TCCAATTTATCGCATCATGTCGCCAAAGATTTATTTTTCCTTTGAGTTCTTGCTCTGTGAGCTTTTTTTGTTTGATTCGTTCTTTTAGCTCTTTGTTGACCTGTTCAAGTTTTGCATAATCTTCTCTAACTGCTCCAAGCTCTTGAAGTTCTGCTCTTAGATTTTTTATCTCTGTTTTTAAATCTTTCTGTTTGGCTAGAGTTTGGTTTTTTACTTTTTTCTCATCACGCTTTTTGTCATACCCTGCTTTTAATTGCCAATGGCTCATTCGTTTGGCTTTTGACCAGAGTTCCCCTCTTTGCATTTTTAGCGATTTTGCAGTGATAGTTTGGATCTTACTCATATCTGATTTTTGGAGTCTTGGATTTTTCCCTTTAATTAAATCAAATTTGGTAAAACGAACATGAGCATGAAGGTTGTATCTAATTTCAAATTGATTTAAATCTGCTTCAATTTTTAATTGAGAGTCAAAATAAAACTTTCTATCCTGGTCATTAAAAAATATATCTCGATTAGGACGATACTCTAAATCTTCTTTTGGATTATAAAAATATCCTTCATCATGATGAATAGCAATATCAAAAATTTCAAATCCTCCAAACTCTTTTTTGAATTCAATAAAAACTTTTTCTACATCTCCAATGGTGTGATGAGCTTCTAAATTTATTAATGCCTCTTGTATAAAATTATCTATTGCCTTTTGTTGCATCTTTCGACCAGTTAATTTTTTAGCAGCGACCTGTGCATCTGCTAAATATTTTTCAGCATCTAAAAAAGATTTATAGCTATTCTCTTTGGAATCAGGATCTACAAGATAAGTGATTTTATGATTTTCATCTCGGTTCATGTGAACTTTAGAAGTTGCTTTGGCTGTTTGAAAATTTATTGAAGATATACCCATGCACATTCCTTTTTTTAGACCTCGATTTTTTGAAAAAAAATGAGGAGACAAACGGAGTGCGTCAGCCTTTTTCGTTATCCCCTTGTGGGTAGAAAAACACACGCATCTATTTATAGTGCTAGTGTGCACACTAGCACTACTCCGTAAGTTCTGTGTGAAAATTATACCACAAGGGTATTAATTTTTACTCGCCTATCGGCTTCGTGTGTGTATTTTTCTACTGATATATAATAAATTATTATTAATAATAATTTATTATATAATTTTAAGTTTAAATTAATATGTGTTTTATTATAATCTAATTTAAAATATAATATAAGGAAATATATATGGCTACAATAATCGGATCATTAATATCAATTTTAATTACAATAGCTCTTGTTAAATGGGCTTGGAAAACAGTATTTGGTTAATAGTATTATGAAAAATAAGATGTTAA
This sequence comes from Lepetodrilus ovalis, assembly GCA_032361185.1. NCBI lineage: Eukaryota > Metazoa > Mollusca > Gastropoda > Lepetellida > Lepetodrilidae > Lepetodrilus > Lepetodrilus ovalis. The sequence continues at coordinate 10,580 of JAUTBQ010169152.1, read as the reverse complement.
CTACATTAAATAGTTTTGGAAGAGAAGATATACATATATTGGGAGATATCCCAGATAATAAATTACAAATAGCAATAGACCAATATCCTGTTGATACAGAAGATACAGTTTTAGCTTTAATTGATGGAACTGTATTTCGTTCAGCAAAAGTTGGAATGGCTATTGGATTAAATGGAATTTATTTTAAAAATGATTGGACAACAAAAACAAGAAAAAATTTCTTCTCATGGGAAGAATTAAAAGCTACAAGAATACAAAAAGGTTCATGGAATTGTGTAGAGATAGCTCCTGGTTCTGAATTTAATCTTTCAGGAGCAGGAGTAAGTGTCAATGTTTTAATAGAGTTGCTTAATAATATAATTGAACTTTATTCTGAAACTGACTCCTCTACTGTATCTATGGTTTCAGAAAATATTTATGAAGAAGTTTTACCTCGATTAATTGCTTTATCTATTGTAGCAGATGGTATTGTTGATGAATCTGAAATTGATACAGCATTTATGATTATAGAAAATGATGAACTTATAAAGGATAAAGCAGAAGCATTTAAAAAATTAAATTTTGAAGTAAATGATTTACTCTTAAAACGAAAAGATTCAGAATTTTTATTCAAATTGAAAGCAACAGAAATAGCTTCAAGTGTTTCTAAAGTAGTTAAGGAAGAAGAAAAAGAAAAAGTTTTACTCATTTTGGATGGAATGTATGAAAGTTCCTCAGAAGAGGGAAAACAAGCAACAGCTTTAATTAGAACTAAAATTCAAGAAAAAATTTTAGTTTTTGCTTAAATTATTTTAAAGGAGTTATGATGGAATTAATTATAGGAATTATTTTGCTGGCTATAATGTGGCCCATTATGTTTAAAATTGAAAATAAATTACGTAGTTTTATTGGTATCAAGCCTAAAACATCTATGTTTAAACCTTTTTGGCGATAATTATTTAAATAAAGTATTATTCTATTCAATAGAATAATACTTTTTATAAGATACCATCTCTTTTCATCTTCTCTTGAATAGCAATAGTGATATAAGAACTAATTGTTCCTCCATGATACTCTTTTATTTTATTTTCCCAGTCAACTAGAATTTGAATAGTTTTAACTTTCTTTTTTTTGTTAGTAGAGGTCTTTTTTTTCTCTGTTAAATTTGCACTATCCATAACCAAATCTAGGTTATCAAAGTTTTTTTCTTTTGCCATGATCTATTTCCTTTTTAAAATAATATGTTTTTAATATTATTATACTATATATTTAATATCTTTTTTATTTCTTTTGTAAGTTTTTCAATCTCTTTGGCTGCTTTACTATCTGATTTATATTCAATAACATTCTTGCCCTCTCCAGCTGATTTATCATAGTCTGCTCTATTTCGTAAAATTGTCTCAAGTAATTCAAAATAAGGGGATTTTGTTATAAAGTTTTTAAGACCATCAAGTTTAGATTTTTGAGGATTTAAATTATTGAGAAGAACTTTTATTTTTATATCATGGTCTACTAACTCATTTAGTTGGTTGATAATATTTTCAAAAGTTTTTATACCTAATAGTTCAAAGCTCTTATCACTTACAGGTGTAATAATCATATCAGCCATTACAAGAGCTAATCTATTCATAGAGCTATCAAATCCACCAACATCAATAATTGTTAATCTCTTTTCACTATCTCCTTGGATATATTTTTTTAAATCCTCTGGAGTATCAAAGTGCCTAATTGTTAAGGGGGTTAATTTTTGATGTTGTTTTCGTATCTCGTTGGCATAGGTTAGAGTTCTTTGTATATCAAGGTCAACTAATTCTACTTTATGTTTTTTTTGTAGATTAGTGGCTAAGTTCCAAGCGATTGTACTCTTTCCTACTCCTCCCTTTTGGTGGGAAACTACTATAATCATAAATACCTTTTTTATGAAAATTATATCTTAATAATATTAAAATGATATGTTTTTAATATTTAAATTTACTTTTTAGATAAAGAGATTATAACTATTCTGTCCTAAAAAATAAATTTCCTAAATCTGCTAAAATGTCAAATAAATTATGAATGATACAAGCAAAAGCATAGAAGAAGCCAGAGCATTGTTAAGTAAAGAGAAGAATATAAGTTCAGCTCTAAGAGTCTCAATAGAACTCATACTAACCCTAATAGTAGCAAAAAAAGGGTTGAATAGTAAAAATAGTAGTATACCTCCATCCCAAGACCCAAACAGAGAAAAAGATAGTAGGGCAAAAAAGGGCATAAGGGTACAACCCTCCAAGCAGTGGATGAGCCTGATGAGATAAAAATTATAAAGTTGATAGAAGTAGGCTACCGAAAGGAGAGTACAAAATTGTTGGATATAATAGACGACAAGTATTTGATATAGATATATCAACGATAGTGACAGAGTATCAAGCAGAAATAGTAGAGAATGAAAAAGGTAAAAGATTTACAGCTTCATTTCCAAAAGAGGTTAAGAGTAAAGTACAATACGGTTTAGGTGTCAAAGCTAATGCAGTCTATATGTCCCAATATCAACTGATTCCCTACAATAGAGTAGAAGAGCAGATGAATTTAGGGCTCAATCTATAACTTTAATGTAGAAGCTTATGAAAAACTTGCTCTGTTTGAAGCATGCTTAATAAACAGCATGAGAAAAGAGTCACTACTTCATGCTGATGAAAACACTCGAAAAGCTGGACAAAGAGGACGACTAAAAAGAACAAAATCCAGATTTTTACTTGAACGATTGATAAATTTTAAAGATGATGTATTGAGATTTTTAGATAATCCACTCGTTCCCTTTACTAACAATCAAAGAGAGAATGATATTAGAATGACCAAAGTGCATTAAAAAATATCAGGCTCTTTTCGTTCTGAAAAAGGAACTCAAATTTTCTGTAGAGTTAGAAGCTATTTATCTACTTGTCGCAAGCATGATGTTTCTTCTTCTCTTGCTTTTGAGTTGTTGTTTAAGGGAAATTTGCCTTTATTTATTGGTAGGACTGAATAGTTACAAGAGAGTATTTGTTTGTAACAAATACTATAAAATAATTAATTATTTAAAAAAAATAAGTATAATATATTATTAATATATTAAGGATTTTAAATGAATAAACCTACTTGTCCAATATGTAAAACACGTGAATATATAATTTTAGTATCAACAGGAAAAAAAATAGGAACAACGGGAGGTGCAGTAGCTGGTGGTGTTGCAGGATATGGAGGAGCAACAGGAGGAGCGGCTGCTGGAGCGGCAATTGGCTCAATTGTTCCTTTTTTTGGTACAGCAATTGGTGCAGTTGCAGGAGGATTAATTGGTGCTTGTACAGGAGCAGCAGGAGGTGCTATGGTTGGAAATAAACTAGGTGAAGTTATTGATGAGTCTCGTTCACTATATCTTTGTAATAAGTGTAAACAAGAGTTATATGGATAATAAACATTTGTTTAGAAGAAAACAATATTGTTTTAATATTGTTTTAATATTGTTTTAATATTGTTTTAATATTGTTTTCTTCTATCCTTATATTGTCTAATGAATTAAAATAGTTTTCCTTGGCGTTTCTTATTTCCTTTTAAATCTATTGTTACATCTTTAAATTTTGGACGACCACGACCTAAAGCTTCAAAATTTGATTCATAAATAAAGGATAAATCACAATTATTATTTAATTCATTTTGAATTGGTTTCAATATTTCTCTTTCAATATGAGACCAGCTCTTATAATTTGTTCCAAAGAAAAGGTTCAATTCATCCAAAGACATTCGTTTTCTTTTTGGTATATCTGCATCATATTGAGAAATTCTAGTAAGTAAAGTCAACAGTCTAAGACTATGAGCATTTTTTAAGAGCATTAAATTTTTTATATTGATATTTGTATAATTTTTTTGAACTTCTATAATCATTTTTGCAATTTTAATAAATAAATCAATTTCAATATAATTTTTATTATAGATAATTTTATATCGAGGCAATAAACTCATTCCTTCGACAATATCACTATTTTCATCAATAAAGGTAATAGAAGTTTGTTGCATTCTCTTGATAGTTTTGATGATTGTATCAAGAGATAAGCCTGTAAATTTCAACATATCTCTTTTATCTATTCTGATAGTCATTAATTTATCATCAATCTTATTCTCTAAATCAGTATGAGTTAAAATAGTAGATAAATAATAAATAGTTTTCAAAGCACTTTGATTACTTTTAGTAATAGCATTTTCAATAAAAGTATTGGAAATTTTTTGATGAACTTTTGGTAGTGTTTTTCGTTTTTTTTCTTGTGCCTTTCTAATGTTTTCTTTTGTTGGTATCATAGTGCCAATCCTTTTTAATGAGTAAAATTTTATTTTAGTGAGTTGTTAAAATAATAACTCATTTAATATTAAAGAAAGATAAATTCTATTTTAGTGAGTAGTTGTTTAAATAACTCACTAATTTGGAATATTCCTCACTTTATTAACGAATATTCCTCACTTTATTAACGAATATTCCTCACTTTATTATTTTACAAAATGCCTATATTTTGGGGTTTAAGAGAGTTATTCACACACCTAGAACTATTCTTAAGAATTATCTTTAAGAATAAAGCACAAAAAATAGAGGTTATTTTTCGTGCCTTTTTAAACAAACCCATTAGGAAAATCTTCGCTTCGCTACGATATTTCTATTTAAATTTATCGCTATCGCTCTGATAGGAAAATTTTTTTTCAAAAAATATTTGTCTTAGAGTAAAAGTTCCTAAGGTCACTTTTACCTATTCGCCTAACGGCTCATTTCTTAATCGGTTTATCGCAGAGAGGAACTTTTTTGAAGCTGGTGGAGTCGTTGGCTCTGAAAACCGTTGATTGTTACTTGGTTTTTAGTAGAAATTTCGATTAGTTTTTGTAGCTCATTGGCAATACTGCTGTTTAGCTTCGCTCTTTATGCCAATAGTTGAGCCAAAAAGGGCATTTTTACCCCTTTAAGCCCTTTTGGGTATACTTCTCTATGCTAAAAGCCAAAAAACGGCTTAAAATCGCTCCTAGAGAACCTTTTTAAAACTAATCATTTCGATATATCCAACTAATAGGAATTTATTATGCGAATAACACTTTCATGGGAAGAAGCAGGGCAATTAAAAGAGCTTTGTAACTTGATAGAGGACTCTATAGAGCTTACAAATGAACAAAAAGGGCTTATAACGCTCTTTTCGGGCCGCCTAAGTGATGAGATGGTTAAAGAACCATCAGAGAAGAAGCGAAACGCCACTAAAAAGGCAACTGATGGCAGAGTCAAGGAAGCCAAGCTAAAGATATTTAATACCCTCAACATGATGAGATTAGAGGGAAAGAAGATAAATATTAATTCTGTAGCTCATGAAGCAGGGGTAAGTTATAACACGGCTAAAAAATATCGTGCTGTGATAGAAGCAGAGAAGAAAAAGTAACTTCACTTTCAAGTAAAATTACCAGTTTAAAAAGCAATAGCAGAACTAAATTGGTTTAACCTATCATATCCTTTACAAAATGCCAATGTTTTATTTTTCATTAAAATCTCTTCAAATTTTTGGATTTTCTTGAAAATCAATCCGACGGGTAAAAATCACATATTACAAAAAGTAACACTTAAAATTTTCTGAAATGTTACTAATATACACAATAAATATTTTATATATCTAAATAAAATTAAAATAAACTTATCCAAAATTATATTTTAACTGTTACTTTTTGTGACTATAGTTACTGTTAGTAACAGTTAGCAAAAATCACCCGTCGCTTAATTTTTTTTGAAATTGACTATTTATCGTCTAAATCCTCTTCGATGGTCTACTTCATCATTTTGGAAATTATTATTTTTTTGTTCTTTGGTTTGCTCTGGAGCTTTTTCTTTTGGCTCTTGTTTTTCCTTTTTCTCAAAGAGCTGTTTATATTTTTTCTTTCCCTCCTCGATAATGCTCTTTGCCTTAGTGGCAAATTTTGAGAAAGCAGCGAACATCTCAACAAGCTTATGATAATTTCGTCTATGCTCTTGCTCTACCTGTTTGAGGTCAGAAATAAAATCTTGAAGATTTAACTTCTCTTTGGTTTCGGTGCTGAGAAATTTTTTAATTTCAACTGTTTGGGTATTTTTTTCTAAAAGAGAATCTATGCTCTTGGAGAGAGTTTTTTTTAACTCTCTGCCTAGGTTCTCTCGTTCATACGCACTTGGAAGATAATTTAATCTCTCCTCTATGGCGTTTAATTTGTCTTGTGGCTCATTCCCCAATCGTCTGGCGATAAACTTCTCCTCTTTCTCCTTGGAGGGGATTGATTGCTCTTCTAGCTCTTTTTTTAACTCTTTGTTCTCTTGGGTAACTTCTTCATAAAGATCTTTATATTTTTTACCCTCTGTCCAATTTATCGCATCATGTCGCCAAAGATTTATTTTTCCTTTGAGTTCTTGCTCTGTGAGCTTTTTTTGTTTGATTTGCTCTTTTAGCTCTTTGTTGATTTGTTCAAGTTTTGCATAATCGTCTCTAACGGCTCCAAGCTCTTGAAGTTCTTCTCTTAGAATTTTTATCTCTGCTTTTAAATCTTTTTGTTTGGCTAGAGTTTGGTTTTTTACTTTTTTCTCATTACGCTTCAAGTCATGAGCTTTTTTTAATTGCCAATGGCTCATTCTTTTGGCTTTTGAAAAAAGTTCCCCTCTCTGCATACCAAGAGCTTTAGCTGAGATGGTTTGGATTTTACTCATATCTGATTTTTTTAATCGTGGGTTTTTACCTGTAGTCATATCAAATTTTGAAAAGAGAACATGAGCATGAAAGTTATATCTTTTTTCAAATTGGCTTAGGTCTGCTTCATTTTTAAATTTGGAATCCAAGTAAAACTTTTTCTCCTGGTCATTAAAAAAAATATCTCGATTGGGTCGATATTCTAAATCTTCATTTCGATGATAAAAATATCCCTCATCTCGATGGACGGCAATTTGAAAAATTTCAAATCCTCCAAACTCTTTTTTAAGTTCAATAAAAACTTTTTCTACATCACTCACGGTATGGAAATCTTCTAAATTTAAAACGGCTTCTTGAACAAAATGGTCTATCGCTTTTTGTTGCATCTTTCGACCAGTTAATTTTTTAGCAGCGACCTGTGCATCTGCTAAATATTTTTCAGAGTCTAAAAAAGTTTTATACTCATTCCCTTGAGAGTCAGGGTCAAGGAGATAAGTGATTTTATGATTTTTATCTCGGCTCATGTGAGCCTTAGAAGTTGACTTAGCTGTTTGAATATTTATACTTGCTATAGACACACGCACCCTTTTTTTTAGACCTCGATTTTTTGAAAAAAAATGAGGAGACAAACGGAGTGCGTCAGCTTTTTCGTTATCCCCTTGTGGGTAGAAAAACACACGCATCTATTTATAGTGCTAGTGTGCACACTAGCACTACTCCGTAAGTTCTGTGTGAAAATTATACCACAAGGGTATTAATTTTACTCGCCTATTGGCTCGTGAGTGTATCTCCAAAAGAGATACACATTTGATTTAGGTTTAATTCATAAGTTTATTTTTATACCTAATTAGGTATAATTTATTATGACTGAATGGACAATAGATTTTTATAAAACAGAAGATGATGAGTCTCCTGTAGAAGAGTGGTTATTGAGTATTCCTGAAACAGCACTAGCAAAGATAACTAGAAATATGGGATTATTACGAGAATTCAATATTTTTTTAAAAGAACCATATATAAAACCATTGGGCGATAAGCTTTATGAGATTAGAGCTAAAGATAGTAATGGAATTTATAGAGTAATTTATTTTGCTTATACAGGACAAAAATTTGTGATGCTACATGGCTTTACAAAGAAGACGCAGAAGACACCAGCAAAAGAGTTAAAACTTGCAAAAAAGAGAATGGAGGAAATGATAAATGGATGATTTAGATAGACTTTTAAATAAGAAATTAGAAGAGCCAGAGTTTAAAAAAGAGTGGGATAAATTAGAGTTGAGATATGCTGTAATTAGACAGCTTATTAAGATACGAAATACCTATAATTTATCACAAGCACAGTTAGCTGAAAAGCTTAATACCACCCAATCTGTTATTAGTAGAATTGAGAATGGTACGGTTAATATTGGTATTGATTTTTTAGATAAGTTAGCACGAGCTTTTGATAAAAAGGTTGAAATAAAATTAGTGTAATTTTTAGTATAAAATTAAAAATTATTCTTTTTTCGATGTTTGTTTTGGGAATGCAGTTGAATTATTAGCAAATGAAGACATCTTGATAAGCAATCATTCATATGGCCTTAGTGATCCAATTTATGTAGGAGAGTATGATTATTTAGCATCTCAAATAGATGAAATTGTTACAAAAAATCCATATATTTTAACAATAAAAGCGGCTGGAAATGATAGAACAGATGAGGATTATGCTGATTATGGAATAATAAAAGCATTTGCAAATGCTAAGAATATTGTTACAGTTGGAAGTATATCACCTGACAATAAAATATCTTATTTTAGCTCAACAGGTCCTGCACCTTTTGGAAGAGTTAAACCTGATATAGTTGCACAGGGCTATACTGTTGTATCTGTTGGCAATAATGATAATTATGTAACTATGAGTGGAACATCTATGGCTTCTCCAATAGTAACAGGTATAACAGCTTTATTGCAAGAAAGATACAATCAAGTTAATGATGAAAATATGACTTTAAATTTTTTAAAAGCTCTTATATCAAACACAGCAAAGGATTTAGGAAGACCAGGACCTGATTATGAGTATGGTTATGGCTTGATAAATGCTCTTGAATCTGTAAAAGTAATAGACACAATGGAAACTAACGATACTCTTGTTCAAAATCAAGTTTTCGTAAAAAATTATTATCATGAATATAAATTAGAGTTAGATAAAGAGACAAACTTTAAAGCTACTCTCTCTTGGATTGACCCAGTTTGTTCATGTACTGATGGGAATCTTTCTACAAACTTAAATATTTTTATTCAAGATGAAAGTGGAAAAGTTTTTTACTCTTATGTTCTAGATGGAACAAACCCTAAAAAAGATGCAACAAAAGGAGTCAATAATATAGACAATGTGGAACAGATAGAAGCCTTATTGCCTAAGGGGTCTTATAAAGTTTCTGTTGATGCTGGTTGGATGAAAGATACAGTTCAAGACTACTCTTTAATCTCTAGCCAACCTTTAAAAGATTTTAAAGAACTAGATGCTTATTTGCCGATAGATGAAATAGAAACTATTATAATGAATACTCAGAGATTTTAGGTGTACTTTTGATACTCCTCTGGAGTATTTAAATTTACAAAAATCTCTTCATTGTCAAACTCTACAAACTTCACATCAATCTTTTCAAAAAGATAAGCAAAGCGATATTTCTTCTCATAAGTAAGTTGTTTGAGTTTTGGCAATATTGATTTTTTATAGATAGCACAAAGTGGCTGTTTCCCTTGTGGGCTTTTGGCTATGACCCCTTCATGAGTGCCTAACTTAAGATATAGTTTTTCAAAATGCTTAGTTTCAAAAAAAGGTACATCAACACTTAAAACGGCTACCGTGTTACTTTCCAGAGTTTCAAATGCTGAGATAAGTCCCACATGAGGAGCAGAATCTTCATACTCTTTCAAATCTTCAATAAAATTAGCTTCAAAATCAAACTTATCTTTATCTTTGCATCCGATATAAACTTTTTGAAAATGAGATGAGAGTTTGGAGAGTTGAAACTGGGTTAAAGTATCAAATCCTTTAAAAGGAAGAAGTGCTTTATCAACCCCCATGCGAGAACTTCTGCCTCCTGCAAAAATCACACATGGGATGTTTAACAAGTTATAAATCTCTTGGGTCAGTTATCTTCCCAGTTATGGCACTTGCTGCTGCCACTGCTGAGTTTGCAAGGTAAATCTCACTACTTCTAGCTCCCATTCTCCCTACAAAGTTTCTGTTTGTTGTGGCTATACATCTCTCATCGTCTCCAAGGATTCCCATGTAACCTCCAAGACATGCCCCACAAGTAGGATTACTCACAACTGCACCTGCTTCTATAAGTATATCTATAAGCCCCTCGTGTTGAGCTTGGGTCAATATCTTTTGAGTAGCTGGAGTTACGATAAGTCTAGTTCTTTTTGAGACTTTTTTACCTTTTAAGATTTTAGCAGCGATTCGTAAATCTCCAAGTCGTCCATTTGTACAACTTCCTATAAATACCTGATCAACACTCAAGTTATCTTCTACAGCTTGTCTGATAGATTTTCCATTTGATGGAAGATGTGGATATGCTATAACGGGATCTAGTGAACTTACATCTATCTCAATAGTTTTAACATAGTTTGCATCATCATCTGAGTAGTGATACTTTGGCTCATCTCTTAAATCTTTACCTTTTAAAAACTCTTTGGTAATATCATCAACTGCGATAATCCCACTCTTAGCTCCAGCTTCGATAGCCATGTTACAAAGTGAAAATCTATCATCCATATCAAGATATTGTATCGTATCGCCAGTAAACTCTAGTGTTTGATAAAGTGCTCCATCAACACCGATTTGTCTGATGATTTCAAGAATCAAATCTTTTCCATAAACATACTCTTTTGGTTTTCCACTAAACACAACTTTGATAGACTCAG
>JAUTBQ010169151.1:0-26326 GCA_032361185.1 Lepetodrilus ovalis | reverse complement strand
AAGATTTAGTAAAAAAAGATGTGATACTAGAACTTGAAGAGATTAAGAACCCTAGTCAAAAATCGCTCATCATTGGGTTTATCTTGATGAATCTCAATGAAGCTATAAAAGCTGTACATGAAGAGGAGAAAAAAAAGGGTAATATTTTTAGGCATATCACACTTGTAGAAGAAGCTCATAGACTACTCTCTAAGTACAGTGCTGGAGACAGTCCAAGTAAAAAACAAGGTGTAGAGGTATTAGCCGATATGTTAGCAGAGGTTAGAAAGTATGGAGAGAGTCTTATTATCGTAGATCAGATACCAAATAAGCTTACCTCTGAAGTACTGAAAAATACCAATACTAAAATAGTTCACAGGCTCTTTGCTCATGATGATAAGGAAGCTATAGGTAATACTATGGCACTGGATGGAGAGCAAAAAGAGTTTTTGTCTAGCCTTGATGTAGGTAGAGTAGTGATGTTTTCACAGTCATTTCATAAGCCTATACAGGTGCAGATAGCTGAACTAGATGATATTAGTACTACAGAAACTGAGATTATAGACAATCAGACATTAAGAAAAAATTGTTTGTCATACTACAAACAAGGGTTTGTCTCTTATGATAATAAAATATCACTTGATGATGTTGCCATGATTATGAACTTAATAGTATTATGGCAAGGTGTAATGAAAATGGCTGAAAAACAAGAGATACCTATGAAAAAGATAAAAGAGTTTATAACTATAAATGAACTAGAGGATAGGCAACCTTATATTGTAGATTTTTTAGTCTATCAATTTTATAGACAAAAAGATACTACAATGATAAAAATATATCTATCTGAATTAATAGATAGTATTTTAGATGGTTCAAAAGAGATATTTTCTCTCAAAGACAAGAAATTAAAAAAGTTCAGAGGAGAAGGATAATGTTGGGTTTTTCATCTGGTGCAATAAAGGTGTCTATTGCACAAAACACTGATAAAAAGAACTATTTTGAAAAATTGAATAAAATGATTCGTTCAGATAAAAAAGAAATTGAATTAAAGTATAGAGAGTTAAAAATAAAAGTAAAAGGTGGAAAGTAATATGGGTTTATGGGGTAGTATTGTTAGTGTATGTAGTGCAGCAGTAAGTGTAGTAAGTAGTGTTGTCAAGAGTGTTGGTAGTTTGATTGCCGATAATGCAACAAAGTTATTGCAAGTTGGCTTAGAATTAGCAGGAAAGTTAAATCCAATTATTAACGCTATTGTATCAATTGCTAAAATATTAGGTGTCTTTAGTCCAGAAGATGATCCTGAAGATATAGGTGCAAGAGCAATGAAGTCTGATAAGTCTATAGATGACTTTGACTCAGTAGATGAATATATGCAACATTTGAGAAATGATATTCAACTGAGTAAAGAAGAACTTGAAGATGCTACAGAAGAGAAAAAATGGGCTAGAAAAGCTATTGGTGCGTCTATAGCCCTAAAAGGGATTAGTGAGAAAAAAGAGATGGATGTCTCTGTAGAATTTATGACGAAAGCAGTTACTAAAGGTTTAAGTGGAGATGAAATCTATGATATGTTGGATGATTTTAAAAATAACAAATTAAAACCACAAGATTTTGTAGATTATGTGAATAATTGTATTAGTAGTACTAAAGAAGATGTGATGGATTCTATTTTGGAGAGTAGTATTAAAAAAACTAACCCTGATTTATCTGCGAGTGAGATAGAAGATGAAGTATTGAAGTTTACCAAAAATAATTGATAATAAAAACTTTATGAGTAAGAGCCAAAAATGATCCAACCCAGACCTTTTACCCTTAAATGCCCAAACTGCAACTGGTCTAAATGCATACGCCCTAAAAGTGATGTGGTAGATGCAAGTTGGGGTATGAAGTATGCTGTGTGTCCCAAGTGTGGAACGCAGACAGAACGAAGCAACGGAGCAGACCTTTTGGGAGATCGTGGTAGGTGCACTGAAAGATGTATTGCGTAAAATATAACAGCATTTTAGTTTAATCATCCTCAAAGTAGCACCATAGCTAAAAGATCTTTCAGGATAAAAGAGCATCATCGTAGTATTATTGATGAAGGACAGGGGTTGTTTTAAAATAGCTGGAATTCTCTAAATAAGTCAGAGCAATATACTTTGAGTAGAGCAAAAACTACATACTCTGCAATGTATTATTTAAAAATAATCCCAAAATAATAATAAGGCTGATTCCTGCGGATTTGTTGTAGAGTTTATTGGCAGTGATGAAAACCAGAAGTAGGGTAGCTACGATCATGGTGGCAATGTCAAATAGGTAGGCTGGGGCATTGATGCTCATAGGGTTTACCATAGCAGCCGCACCGATGACCACAGTAGTGTTTGCCATGTTTGAGCCGATGATATTTCCTATCGCCATATCTACTTTACCTTTGCGTGCAGCAGAGATGCTCACTACCAATTCTGGCAAGGAAGTCCCTAGTGAAATCATTACAATACCGATGACCCATTCACTGATACCAAAAGTTCTGGCAATGTTAGAGGCACTATCTACTGTAAAATGAGCACCTAAAATAACTAAGATAAACCCACCCAGTAAAATAAGAGAAGTTTTTGTCCATGAGAAGTTTGACTCATCTAGAGGATCTATCTCCTCTTCAGGAACATTTTTGGCATCTTGTACCAAGAAGAGTATATAGGCACCCATGAGAAGTAAGAGTAGAGTGGCATCAAATCGAGAGATAACTCCATCTATGATCATCAGGATAAAGACAAGTACAGGTACCAAAGCCCAGGTACTGTCTTTGGCAAAAAAGTCTCTGTTTGGGCTTATTTTTTTTGATATGAGAAAGACTGTTGCCAGAACCAGTGTAATATTTAATATGTTACTTCCTATAACATTGGCAATGGCTATTTCTGCTTTACCATTGGCACTTGCAGCAATACTTGCAGCCATTTCTGGTAGAGATGTTCCCAGAGCAATAAGTGTTGCCCCAATGATGAACTCAGGAATATTGAATTTCAGTGCGATCTTCTCACTCTGTTCTACCAATAAATCAGCTCCCCAGATAAGTATACCCATTGCAATGATAAATGTAATAAAATCCATAATTATCCTTATATTAACTTGTTCGTATAATGAGACTTGAAGGTAAACCAAATGAGGCTATGAGCTCTTTTTCTCTAGTACGCATTTCACCATTATCTGTTTCATGGTCAAAGCCTAAAAGATGTAGCAGACCATGTATAAAAAGTAAGGAAAGCTCATCTTGAAGGGTATGTCCCAGCTCACTTGCTTTCTCTTTTACAAAATCAGCTGAGATTACGATAGAACCTAAAGGCATACCAAAGATCGACTGCTCAGTAAAGGGAGCATCCATGGGAAAACTGAGTACATCTGTAGGTTTGTTTTTCTCTCTATGCTCCAAATTAAGCTCTTGAATGGATGCATTGTCCATAATAATAAGCTCGATCTCTTTTATTGTGAGAGTTTGGGCTATAGTTTCAAGTGCATCCATATCAACGGGCAGGTCAGTTTGATTTTCCAAGTCTATGATATTCATGCTCGAAGTTTACCCAAATCTTGGTAAAATGGCAGTAAATTAGTTCCATAAGGTTAAAGTAAATGAATAAGAGATGTGTATGTATTATTTCAGGTGGTATGGATAGTGCGTTGAGTGCCAAGATGGCACAAACTGAGGGGTATGAGATCATTGCATTACACTTTAACTATGGACAACGAACTCAAACAAAAGAGTTAGCGTGTTTCCGAAAGATCGCAACTGCTGTAGACGCAAGTAAAAGTTATGAAATAGACTTACCTTTTTTTGAACAGATTGGTGCTTCTGCACTGACAGATAAGGATATAGACGTACCTATTGGTGGACTTGAAGAGGGAGTACCTGTAACCTATGTCCCTTTTAGAAATGGTATTTTTCTTTCTATTGCCGCGGCTGTAGCTGAAAAACATGGGGCTGAAGCACTTTTTATAGGTGTTGTGGAAGAGGACAGTTCGGGTTACCCTGACTGTAGAGAGCGTTATATTCAACAAATGCAAAAGGCAATTAATCTAGGAACAAAAGATGAGACCAATATTGAGATAAAAATGCCTCTTGTTTTAATGAAAAAGAGTCAAATAGTACAAAAGTCAATAGAACTGGGTGTACCTTTGGAACATACTTGGAGTTGTTATAAATCTGAAGAGAAAGCTTGTGGAGTATGTGATAGTTGCAGACTGCGTTTAAAAGGCTTTGAAGTGGCAGAGCTAAAAGATCCTATTGAGTATGAAGCATAGCTAAAGGAGAACCTTTAGCATTGTAGCTATCTATATCTTCTACAGCGATTATATCCATTATTCCAACCATTTCTATAGCTAGAGTAGTTATTGTATCGATATGTATTTTTTCTCCAACGTCTATAAGCTGATTGGCAACCATCTCTGTTTCCCTGACTATAGTAGTTTCCACTATTATAACTACTTCTTCGGCACTGCTTATAGCCTGCATTCCATCCGCTTCTATAGCTATAGCTCTTACGATAGCTGTAACTATTTTTTCTCCAGTTACCACGTCTTGAGTTGCATCCATCCTGAATACCTCTTCTGTAGTAGTTGTCTCTATTGTGTCCGTAATTATAGCCATTATAATAGTAGGGGCGATTGCTGTAGGAAGAAGTTTGATTTCCTGCAAGCGCATTGGTAACAAGTGCTTGTTCGTACTGTGAACATCCACTAAATGCAAAGATGGCAAACAGAAATATAAACGCTGTTTTTACTTTTGTGAATTTCATTTCTACTCCTTTAAAGTATATTATAAAGTTATTATAGCACTTTTAGGAGAGAAAAATATCTTATGAGTGTTTCTGAAATCCATTTGCTACAAAAGTAAACTCATATCTATGTGTTGGATATTTACTGATACCCTCTGCAATAAATTGATTTCTTGTGATCTGTCTGTCCCATAATTGATACATTAATGTTTTAAACCACTCTTTTTTTTCAGGAGTATCCAGCGCCATTCTATTGTAATGATTATCTTCTTTAGTACTTAAAGCAACTTTTATCATAGTTTGGTGAAAATACTTCTCTTTTTGAGGTGTAGGTTTTTCATAATTTAAATGTACAGATTTAGGTGTAAGTGCTGATGTAGTGCTACAACCAGTAAATATTAAACCTGATAACAATAGTGTTATAAATGTTTTTCTCATCTTTTTTCCTTTTTATCTATTCTTCAACAGCAAAAGTATAGCAAAATGAACTAAAGGAACTTCTAAAATCATGAAAGAATAAATTTACCTTTCTTTCTGTCTTTTTTAATTTTATTATAGGTAGAAAAAATACCATTCATTACTATATATATACCATTTTTCTGTATGTTTTGTAAATATCCAAAAGAGGAAGTTAAATTTGATATTGCTTCTATTGGATCAATAGAATAAGGTACCATCGCTCCAGTAAGTATAATTTTCTTCTTAGGGGCACTATCTGCTAAATAAGATGCTGTAGTATTCATAGTATCTGTACCATGAATAATGATAATATCAGAATAGTCAGTTTGATTAATAGTTGCCAAAAGTTCTAATCTATCTTTATTGGTCATATCTAAACTATCTTTACCAATAATATTGATGGTATTGAAGTTATTAAGCCATTTAGAGCTAATTTCATCTAATGCTTTTGAATCTTTATCTATTGTGAGTTCTCCTGAAATAGGATTATATATCTTATTGAATGTCCCACCTGTACTAATAATTAATATTTTCTTCATAAAATGCTTTCTGTTAAAGTTTTCTGCTTATATTTTACCTCAATGATGATAAAATGACATAATTAAATTATAGGAGTAGTTGAATGGTAATGAAAGGTAAAAAAGGTGTTATTTTAGGTATCGCCAATAAAAAGTCTATTGCATACGGTATTGCGAAGGCATGTCAAGAGCAGGGTGCTGAAATGGCTATCACCTTTCTTAACGAAAGATTTGAACAGAAATTGGCTCCTATTGCTGAAGATTTGGAGTGTGGAAGCAGACTTTACCCTTGTGATGTGAGTAAACCTGAAGAGATCAAGGCACTTAAAGATTCACTTGAAAAAGATATGGGAAAAATTGATTTTATCGTGCATTCTATTGCTTTTGCTCCCAAAGAGGGACTTAGTGGACGTTTTGTAGATATTTCAAAAGAAGCATTTGATATTGCTATGGATATCTCTGTCTACTCACTTATTGAAGTAGTAAGAGAGTTAAAACCTATTCTTTCAGACAGTTCATCTGTTTTAACACTTACCTATTATGGTGGAGTAAAATATATCCCTAACTATAACCTTATGGGTGTAGCAAAGGCTGCACTTGAAATGACAACAAAGTATCTTGCAGAAGATCTTGGAAAAGATGGTATTCGTGTCAATGCAATTTCTGCAGGGCCTATTAAGACATTGGCAGCAGCAGGGATAGGTGATTTTTCATTTATGCTTAAATGGAATGCAGCACACTCTCCGTTAAAAGAGAATGTAAGCATCAATCAAGTTGGAAATTCCGGAATGTATCTTCTCTCAGATCTCAGTTCTGGGGTGACAGGTGAAGTACATTATGTAGATGCCGGATATAATATCATGGGGATGCCTGCTGTTGAATTTGATGAAAATAGAAAACCACATATTGCGTGGAATGGTGAGTCTAAATAGGTGATGAAAGATTCACAAGAATATTTAGAGAAAAAAGCTTTTTTTGATAAGGTACTTACTATCTACGGACGCAATGCAGTACTTGAAGCATTAGAAGATGATACCATCACCATACATAAATTGCATCTTTCAAAGTCTAACAAAGATGCACAAGTACTTGAAGATATGAAGCGTATAGCAAAAAAGCGAAGCATAGAAGTAAAGTACCATGACAAGCAGTCACTTTCACGCATCTCTAAAAATGCCAAGCAAGACCAAGGGGTGGCTCTTGATCTTGTGTTAGAATATTTTGGTAATGAAAAAGATTTCATATCAAAGAATATTAACTACCGTATCATCGCACTTGATGGGGTTACAAATCCCCAGAATTTAGGGATGATTATACGCTCTTGTGCAGCAGGAAATATAGATGCTATACTTTTGCCAACTAAAGGTGCAGCACAAATATCTCCACTGGTTATAAAAGCAAGTGTCGGTACTCTTTTTAAAATGCCTATTGTTAAAACTTCAGACCTTAAAAAAACATTACAAAACTTTAAAAATGAGGGTGCAGATATCTATAGCCTCTCTTCACATGCGACTCAGAATTATAAAGAACAAAAGTATCGTAGTAAAACAATTTTTGTTTTAGGTAATGAGAGTGAAGGTGTCAGTGAAGAGATTGAAGCATTATGCAATAGCTCAATTGTGATCCCCATGAATAGAGGGGTTGAGTCACTAAATGTTGCTGTGACTGCATCTCTATTATCTTTTCTTTAAAATTTTATTCTTTACAAAAAAAATACCAATAGCATTATTATATTAATATCGACACTTCTTTAAATCTTGATCTACGACAATGCTAAAACAGGTAATAATCAGGTAATATTTTGTAAGTAGTATTTATATATATAAAAGCGAATAAAAGGAGTAATGATGCGTGAAAATAATGAAGATCTATTCCAAAAGATAGGTGTAGATATAAGCAATGATAAAATCAATATTGATTTGACTAAAACAAAAGATTTTTTTAATGCATTGCAAAGTATGTTAGAAGATAAAGCACAAACCATACAAAAAGATATCTCTGAAGGAAAAATAGATCTTGAGGAGAATGTTGGTATTAAAGTAGATAATGAGCATATCAATATTGATCTAAGTAAAACCAAAAGCTTTATAGAAGAGCTAGGTAAAAGAATAGAGAATTTTGTAGGAGAAATTGACAAAGCAGTTAAGAATATAGATAAAAAATAATCTATCTATACGGGGGAGGTAGATATTCACATAAAATAAAAGGATATCTTATGTTACAAATTACAAAATGGCTCTTTATTATAGTTTTTGCTTCATTTTTAACAGCTTGTGGAGGAGGAGATAGTACTGCTCTTAGTGATCAGCAAAAAGCTGTACAATCCATTGCCAATTTTGCAAAAAATGGTCAATCTTCTCCTACAGTAAAAGATTATGAAAATGCGGGTGTCAAAGGTGTTACAGAAGAGAATCTTGCTCAGATCAATGCTGCAGTTGCGAATCTTAATTACAGTGATGTTGATACAAAGGAAGAGATACAAGCACTTTTTGATAGTTTGGGTATTTCCTGTGCTCAGGTTATCACTCATGCTTACAATCCTTCAACAGGAGAAGAGGAAGATTTTCCTACCCCATGTGATGTACCGAATGGCTGGATAATCGGTACTACACAGAGTAGTAAAAGAATCTTTATTTTAGGTTCCTCTACCGTGCATGCAGGTGACTATATGAGTGGTGATTTTAACGACCCGTATGGCTCTAACCGTAAATTGGAAGGTTGGGGAGAGCATTTAAAATATTATATGAAAGATCCAAACAAAGCATATAACCGTGCCCGTTCCGGTGCTGACTCTATTACATACAGAGACCCTGATCCTGATCGTGGTGATCTAGCTGGATATAAAGATAGATACTGGGGATTTACAGAATCACTTATCAATACAACCAATGATGCTAATGGTGGATTTTTATTGATACAATTTGGTGCAAATGATGCACATCATCACATAGGTACAGATGTTTTTCAAGATCAGTTAGAAGCCTATATCGCAGATGCCAGAAGATTAGGACTAACTCCGGTACTACTCTCTCCTCCAAACAGTAGGAATCACTATGACTCCAGACCTTATGCAGCATATGTTGAGCCCGTAGCCAACGATAAAAATGTACTGTTTTTGGATCTGCATCAAAAGAGTATGAGTGTATGGGCAACCTATGCTATTAATGAAGATTATGATGGTGATGGAGTGGAAGATAACCCACTCTTTCAGACCCTCCCAGAGGCAGATATTCTCTATGGCTATTTAGAATATCATGGAGGTATAAACAATACACACTTTAGCCCAACAGGTGCCAATATCGTAGCGGGTTGGGTCAAAGAGTTGGCCTGTCAATCAGAGAGAGAAGATGGCAAACTGTTATGTAGCCAATTTTTGGAGACTAGAAATACTTCTAATATCGTAAATCCTGTCATTGCACTCAAAGGTACCGCAACTGTTAATGTAAATATTAATACTCCTTATGTAGAAAAAGGTGCTATGGCAAGTGATGATATCGATGGAGACATCAGCCATACTGTTACGACTACAGGGAGTGTGGATAACCATACATTGGGAACATACACGCTCACCTATAGAGTTAGTGACAGCAGTGGAAATGAAGCCTTTACCACACGTACCGTCAATGTCATAGATCCAAGTGCAGGTTTTAAAACAGTCTATGAAGATGCAGAAGATGGTGATACTGTTGGATGGTCTACCTATGGTACAACAGAAGGCTCAACGATTACAAATATAATAGATCATGAAGGGCATGCTATTAAACTTCATGGTAATGATGGACTTGATAATGGTTTTAGATATCCAAACTTTTCGACAAATACAGATTTTGTTGTCTCATGGAGTTTGAAATATACCGAGGCATTTAGAGTGTTTATATTGGTGCATAGTACCAATTCACCAGATACCAATATCTATATGGAATATACCCCTGATGATATCAGTAGGGGTTTAGACGGAAGTTATATTCACAATGGATTGGGTGCAGATGCCAATGATGGAACGTGGCACACCTTTATCAGAGATATAGAAGCGGACTTTAATGTGATATATCCAGATGAAAATGTAACACAGATCGTAGGATTTGCGATACGTGGAAGTGGTAGTATAGATGATTTAAGTACGTATACTCGAGTGGAATGACTTAAAGACAGGAGATGCACTTTACTACATTATAGAATACAACAATTAAATTGACTCAATAGAAGTCGAATAAGGAAAAATAAAATGCAAATAAGAAATTTTTTACACTATTTAATGACGGGATTGATACTTGTGATGTTAACGGCATGTGGAGGAGGTAGTAGTGGAGATGTAACGCTTACTCCTGAACAGCAGGCACTCAATACCATAGTAAATTATGTTGATCATGGTGGTGAAGCACCTGAAGTGGAGGATTATCAAACCTTGAGTATTACTGGTGTCACCGTAGAAAATATTGAAGCTGTGAATGGTTTGATCCAAGATCTGAATATCACAACGGCTACAACTATCCAAAGTGCAGTTGATGCACTGGAGGTATTTAGAGCTTATGCTTCCAGTAATGGGAATAATGGGCACCCTCCTACTCAAGCAGACTATGCAACTTTAGGTATCACGGGTGTAACCGATAGCAATAGAGATGCTCTCAATGATCTTATTGCAGGGAAGATCCCTGCTGAAGTAGATTCCCAAGAAGAGATACAAGGAGTTGTAAATAGTTATATACCTGTGATTACCTATTCTTTAACCTATTTGGCAGGTGAGAATGGCACCCTTACTGGAGAAGTGACACAAACTATAGAGAAAAATGCAAATGCTTCAGAAGTGACTGCTGTTGCCAATAACGGATATCATTTTGCAGATTGGAGTGATGGATTGAGAGAAAATCCTAGATTAGATAGAAATATTCAAAGCAATATCAGTGTTACGGCAAATTTTGAAGCAGATAGAGTATTTGGTGAAGCTGGTTCTCACCCTGTTACATATCATGATGAAGTAGAGGGTAATATGACAACCGTCTATTACCCTACAGATATTCCAGAAGGAGAGAAAGTACCTGTGATTTTCTTTGCTTCTGGATATGACTCTACGGATGCAAAAGATTATGAATCACTCTTGAGCTTTATTGCCAGTCATGGGTACTATGTGATTTATTCCAAACAAGATAAACATGCATGGGATGATGTATTTGAAAATCTAGATAAAATCTTAGATGATTCCAATGGGATATTACCTCATCTTGATACCACACGTATTGGAGTAGTAGGACACTCTTTAGGTGGTGGATATACATTCAATATATTAAAATACTTCTCCGATAAAGGGTATGGAGAAAATGGTAGATTTATCATGGTATTGGAAGGATATTATGCCTATAACCTTACTAAAGAAGAGATGAAAAATCTACCTTCCAATACCAATGTTATTATGCAACAGTATGGTACAGGAGGAAATAACAGTATCAATGATACTGATCCTCGTATTACACTGACAGAGTTCTATCTATTGGACTCTATTGTAGACAATCAAAAAGATTGGCAGATTTATGAGAATGCTGATCATCATTACCCTTATGGAAATAGAGAATATGCTCAGATGCAGTATATTCTTAAGCCACTGGATGCACTGATGGAGCATACTTTTAAAGGTACTCCAGAAGCACATGATATTGCACTTGAAGTAGGTAATGATGATCCATATAATGCAGGAGAAGGTATACAAGTAGTAAATCCTATTACTGATTATGGCTATAAGTGTTCTGATAATATGAATTTAGGTATTGACTACTGTGCAATGCGTCAGTTTGAAAAGTCGATAGATACCAATACCAGTATTACAAAAATAGATGTTAATAGTTCATATAGAGAACCAAACTTTGATACCAATGTTACACGTATTACCGATAGAAGTATTCTGGATGAAAACCTTACTATCTGGAACGCACATCCTTACCCTAAACAAGGTTCTGCATGGAACAGTGATGGTTCAGTACTTCGTATGCAGTATAGAGTCTATGATGCCAATAGTTTTGAAGAGTTACCTCTAACCAAAGGTCTAGATGGTGGAGATGCTTATGCCATACTTGGTTCTCCACAGCATGGTCCTGCTGATATGCGTTGGTCTACAACAGACCCAAATGTCATCTATGTTTTAGATAGTGCTCAAAAATTTGTAAAAATAACACTCAATGCAGACCGTACGGCAAGAAGCAGAGATGTGATTATTGATCTGTCTGCTAAAGGGTATGAAGATATTGGTATAGGAAACAATGAAGGAAACCTTGACCATCAAAATAGTAAAATTGTTTTTACAGCTAAAAAAGCAGGAGAAGATACGGTCTATGCAATGCTTTACGAATTGGGTAAAGTAGATGTTGAGTGGGAGTATTCACTTGCAAGAGGTTTATGGGGGCAAGGGAATAGTGACCCAGATAATTTTGACTGGATAACAATAGATCCAACAGGGCAGTATATTGTAGCAAGTACACAACACAAGATATTTCTTTATGATCTGAATCTTGAGAATGAGGTACAACTGGCAGATGAAGCCAGTCATGGTGATATAGGTATAGATATACATGGAGACCCAACATATATACAGTTTAAGTTTTCTGGAGAACAGGGTATCTGGGCATATAATCTACATACACATAATAAGTATAAACTCTTACCAAGCAAATACAATGGTGGACATATCTCTTGCCGTAATACACAGCGTTTAGGTTGGTGTTATACCAATGTAAGTCAAGAAGGGCATAAAGAGGCTTTGGCTATAAAACTTGATCCTTTGGTTACAGGTGTGGTTGAACGTTATGCCCAAACACATATTAGTGAACAAAACAGAGGCTGTACACAGATCAATGTCAACCATGACGGTAGTAAAATTCTATTTTCCAGTGACTGGAATGAGGGAAGTGCAGATGATTATCAGTGGGATCTGGACAATCATAAAGGGTGTTCAGATCGTACAAGAAAGATTAAAATAGACACTTACCAAGTGACAGTAAGAGAATAAATCTGCTATAATCGCTCCTGATTATTTAGGAGCGACCTTATGCAAAACCTCACGGCACTTTTAGCCAAAAAAACCACACTTAACCAAAACCAAATCAAAAATATTTTAACTTTACTAGATAAGGGTGATACCATCCCTTTCATCGCACGCTACCGTAAAGAGCTTACGGGTGGAGCAGATGATGAGCAGTTGCGTTTGTTTAACGATGTCTATTTGAGTGCCAAGCGTCTGTTGGAGCGTAAAGAGGAGATACTGCACATCTTAAAAGAGCGGGAACAGTTAGATGCTAAGTTACGGTCACAAGTAGAAGAATCAGAGACTATGACAGCCTTAGAAGATATCTACCGTCCTTACAAAGAGAAGAAGAATACCAGAGCATTAACTGCCATCAAACAAGGGCTAGAACCCCTTGCTAATATACTTCAGTCTGCTAAGCTTAGTAAAGAAGAATTCATGGGTAAAGCAAAGCAATTTGTACGAGGTGAGGTGAAAGATATTGCCCATGCTATTAAAGGTGCACAAGACATCATCGCAGAGCGTTATGCAGAGCAACCTAAAGAGCGTGAAGTGTTGCGTGAGATGGTACAACGACATGGGAACATAGAAGTAAAGGGTACGAAGAAGTTTGTAGAGAATGGAAGCTTTAAAAACTATAAGGCTCACTCTGAAAAAGTAGCCTACATTCCTTCGCACCGTTACCTTGCTATTAAGCGTGGAGAGAAAGAGAAGGAGTTGAGTGTAAAACTTACCATAGATACAGTACGTTACTTAGATACGCTTAAACGTTATAAGCTCCGTGACTACATGGGAAGCTCAAAGACTTTACTTTTAGATGCTTACAAAGACGGCTTCAAACGTTTACTCTACCCCTCCATAGAACGTGAGGTGTCCGCACTACTTAAAGAAAAGGCAGATACGGCTGCCATAGGGGTGTTTGGTAAGAACATGACACAACTCTTTATGAGTCCTCCAGTTACTGGTAAGGTACTGCTAGGTGCTGACCCTGCGTACCGTACGGGCTGTAAACTAGCAGTCATAGATGAAAACGGCATGTACCTAGACCATGCAGTCATCTACCCCGTACCACCCAAAGAGGAGTATGAGAAGTCACATGATGTGGTAGCAAAGCTTGTAAAGAAGTACCACATCCAAGGTGTAGCCATAGGGAACGGAACAGCCAGCAACGAAACCCAAGCCTTCTTTGCCAAGCTCAATGACGATGGCTTGCATCTACCATATATGGTAGTCTCGGAAGCAGGGGCTTCGGTGTACTCTGCTTCAAGCATCGCAGCACGTGAGTACCCAGACTTAGATGTGACTATACGTGGTGCCATCTCCATCGCAGGGCGTTTGCGTGACCCTATGGCAACATTGGTGAAGATAGACCCCAAATCTCTAGGCATAGGACAGTACCAACATGACGTAGACCAGAAGCTCTTAGAACGTAAACTTCATGAGGGTGTAGAGAGTTTGGTGAATGCCGTGGGAGTAGACGTAAACTCTGCTTCGGCTTCACTGCTTAGCTATGTGGCAGGAGTGGGGATGAAAGTAGCTGAGAACATTGTCAAGCATCGTGAGAGTGAGGGTACTTTTGATTCTAAAAAGGCACTACTCAAAGTCAAAGGTTTAGGAGCCAAAGCCTACGAACAAGCCGCAGGGTTTATGCGTATACGTGATGGCAAGAGTGTGTTTGACAACACAGGTATACACCCTGAGAGTTATAGTGTAGCTAAGGCGTTAGAGAAGTATGATGACCTGAGTGATACCAAAGCTATCGCCTCTGAATTAAACATAGGTGAACCCACCCTAAAAGACATCATCAAAGAACTAGCCAAACCAGGGTTTGACCCACGTGAAGAGCTACCGAGCATTCCTTCTAAGCAAGGGCTTACAGACATCAACAGTCTAAGAGAGGGAAGCATCGTCTCTGGTGTGGTACGTAACATCGCAGACTTTGGTGCTTTTGTAGACATAGGGCTTAAAAATGACGGGATGATACACATCTCTGAGATGAGCGAGAAACGCATCAAGCATCCTTTGGAAGTGTTGAGTGTGAACCAGTATTTGGCTAGGGTTGAAGTCATCAGTATTGATTTGGAGAAGGGGAAGGTTGGATTGAGTTTGAAAGAGATGTAGATAAAGTATAGTATACTATCTACTAAAAGTATTAAACTTATATAAAGTATGCTATAATATCTTTAAAGGATAGTATATGTATGCACTTAGTACCCCCAAAGAGCTGATAGTTAAGCTCTCTAATCTTATAGAAAAAGAGCGTAGGGCTCAGGCTATGAAACAAAATGAATTAGCGACAAGAGCGGGGATACCGCTGCCTACCTATAAGCAGTTTCTCTACCAAGATAAGATTTCGTTAGAAAATCTCTTTAAACTACTTTTTGCACTCAAGCTTCATGATAATATCGCAGGACTGCTACAAGAAAAAGAGCATAGCACACTAGATGAGCTAAAAAATAAAGATACCTTGCCTAAGAGGATACGCTGATGAATGTAGAGATACACCCACACATCTATGGACATAAGATAGGTACACTATTGCTAGATGCTGGGCGTGTATACTTTGAGTATGATGATGCCTTTAGGGCTTTGGGCTTAGAGGTTTCACCTATGAAGTTACCTACACAGTCTACCCGACTCTACACCAACGGTGATGATGTTGCATACTATGGTGGACTAGCAGGGGTATTTCATGACTCTTTGCCAGATAGATTTGGTACTAAGGTCATAGAGCGATACTTTGAAAGCAAAGGTATTGCCTCTCATGAATTAAATATCATCCAAAAACTGATGTTTGTAGGACATAAGGGTATGGGTGCTATTAGCTATGAACCTAACGAAAAGCTATTGGAACAGCACAACATACGAGAGAGTATAGAGATAAGTGCATTTGCTGACAATGCCAAAAAGGTGTTAGAGGGAGAGTCACTAGAAGTAGTAGATGGGGTACTGGCATTTATGGACAGTGCAGCCTCAGCAGGTGGGGCTAGAGCCAAGGCAGTTGTAGGCTATAACCCACAGAATAAAGAGATGATCTATGGACTTAGAGATACACTACCTAAACCTTATGAACATTGGTTACTCAAATTTGATGTAGCCAATGAGCAGGGGGCTAGCTCTGACTATACGAAACTAGAGTACATCTATATGCAGATGGCATCTGAAGTCGGCATAGCAGTACCCAAGTTAGAGCTACTAGCCCATGGTAACCTTGCACACTTTATGATAAAACGTTTTGATAGGGTAAACAACGAGCGACTACACCTACACTCACTCTCTGGCATGACCCACTCAAATATACATGTGCCAAGACACTACAGCTATGACAACCTACTGAGACTCACACGACACATCACAGGAAGCCAAGCAGAGGTAGAAGAGCAGTACAAACGTATGGTCTTTAACATCATCGCACGAAACCAAGATGACCATGCCAAAAACTTCTCTTTTATGATGGACAAGCAAGGCTCTTGGAGCATCTCTCCTGCGTATGACATTACCTATGCAAATGGTAAGGGCTACACCAAAGAGCACCAGCTCTCACTCAAAGGGCAAACGACAGACTTTGAGCGTAAGATGTTGGTAGATTTTGCAGTAGAACAGTCACTAAGTAAACAAGATGCTTTGTATGTCATAGCTGAGGTACAAGAGGTACTCTCTGGTTTTAGTAAAAGAGCTAAAGAGTTAGAGGTAAATAGTGAGACTATAGAACGAATTACTAAGGCTCATTTGTTGAAAATGTGATGATTTAGGGGAAATGTATCAAGTATCCGTTGGAAGTCATTTATGCTCTTTTTCAGATTAAGTGTATATAATGTACATATACAAAAGGCAAAATATGGAATTTGATTGTTTAGATGCAGAGTCATTGACTGGTTTTAACTGGGATGATGGCAATGTGTATAAAAATGAGAAGAAACATGGATTAAATTATAAACGTATAGAAGAGGTCTTTTTTAATGAGCCACTTCTAATCGTTGAAGATTTTTCACACTCTTATGCTGAGTGTCGCTGTGTTGCCTTTGGGCGAGACAATAAAAATAATAAGATTATGGTAGTGTTTACTGTAAGAGATGGCTTGATACGTGTGATATCTGCAAGAGAAATGACGAAGAAGGAGAAAAACTTTTATGAAAACAACAAAAACAATCCCTACCTTTAAAAATGAGAATGAAGAACGAGAGTTCTGGGAAAATAACGATACTTTAGAGTATTTGGATACTTCAAAAGTAAAGGCTGTACGTTTCCCCAACTTAAAGAAGACTACGAAGAGTATTTCTATTCGTCTTCCTGTAGATATGTTAGATGAGTTAAAGGTCAAAGCCAATAGTATGGATGTACCTTATCAATCTTTGATAAAAATGCTTTTACAAGAGGGGCTTTTTGGTAAGAATTAGTAGATATTCAATGCCAGACTATAAAATTGAATATGAATAAAATATCTAGAAAACTTAGGAATGAAAAATGAACGAAATTATTTGTCCAAATTGTAAAACAGCTTTTAAAGTAGATGAAGCTGGGTTTGCAGATATTGTGAAACAAGTGCGTGACCATCAGTTTGAAGAAGAGTTGGCAAATAGACTTGAGCTTGCTGAAACAAAGAAAAAGCTAGAAATTTCAGAGGCTCTTGAGAGCATAGAAAAAGAGCGTGATAAGCTCATTCATGACCTCAAAACAAAAGAAGCAGAAAAAGAGAGTGCTATTAAACTTGCCGAAGCAGATATTAGGACATCTTTACAAAAAGAACTTTCTGAAAAAGATAAACAACTTAGTGAATTAAAAGCACAAAGTGATACTGAACTTGCAAAAAAATTATCTGAAAAAGAATTAGAAATTTCTAAAATGAAATCCCAAATTGAAAATGCTGAGACCCAAAAAAGCCTTGAACTCTCAGTTGCTACTAGAAACATAGAAAAAGAACGTGATGACCTTATGCATGCTTTAGAGATAAAGGAGACTGAAAAAGAGCTACTAGAAAAGTCTATTAAAGAAAAGTTTAGTCAGCAACTTGTAGTAAGAGATGAAACCATTAGAATGAAAGAAGATGAGATCAATCGTTTGAGAGATTTTAAACAAAAGCTTTCTACCAAGATGGTGGGTGAAACGTTAGAACAGCATTGTGAATATGAATTTAATAGATTACGTGCTACTGGCTTCCAGAATGCGTATTTTGAAAAAGACAATGACTCACGAGGTGGTACCAAGGGCGACTACATCTTCAGAGAAAATGACGAAGAGGGCAATGAGATCATCTCTATCATGTTTGAAATGAAAAACGAGAACGATGAGACCAGCACCAAGAAGAGAAATGAAGACTTCTTCGCCAAACTAGACAAAGACCGCAGAGACAAAGGGTGTGAGTATGCCGTGTTGGTTTCACTACTAGAGTCTGACAATGAATTTTACAATACAGGCATAGTAGATGTCTCTTACAAATATGAAAAGATGTATGTCGTGCGACCTCAGTTTTTCATCCCCATCATCACACTGCTTAGAAATGCGGCGATGAACTCCATGGAGTACAAAGCAGAGCTGAATCTGATGAGAAATCAGAATATTGACATCACCAATTTTGAAGAGAAAATTAATGCCTTCAAAACTGGCTTTGCCAGAAACTATGACTTGGCGAGTCGTAAGTTTAAAACAGCCATAGACGAGATAGACAAAACCATCAGCCATCTACAAAAGACCAAAGATGCCCTGCTGTCATCGGAAAACAACCTACGCCTAGCGAACAATAAGGCGGATGATTTGACCATCAAGAAATTGACCTATGGGAATCCTACGATGAAGGCTAAGTTTGATGCACAGAATGGGGATAGTTATGATGGTGAGTGATATACCTAAAGAGTTAGCTATTTATCAGGCTGACAATGGAGAGATAAGGCTTAAAGAAGATATTGAAAATGAGACGATTTGGGCAAACCAAAAAGAAATTTCTGATATTTTTGGTGTTGAAAGATCAGTTGTTACAAAACACATTAGAAATATATACAAAGATAATGAAGTAGATAAAAATGCAACATGTGCAAAAATTGCACAAGTTCAAACAGAAGGAAATAGAACAGTAAAAAGAGAAGTGGAATATTACAACTTAGATATTATATTAGCAGTTGGATATCGTACAAATTCTAAAGTGGCTATTGAATTTCGTAAATGGGCTACCAAGACACTAAAAGATCACATTGTTCAAGGGTATACTATAAACCAAGAGCGTATACAAAAGAACTACGATGAGTTTTTGCGTGTAGTAGAAGATATAAAAGTTCTCTCTCAAAATGCTGATAATGTGAGAGCTGGAGATGTGCTAGAGCTTATCAAGGCTTTTTCGGCTACTTGGTTTGGGTTAGACAGTTATGATAGAGAGGAGTTACCCAAAGAGGGGATAAGCAAAGTCAATCTTGAGTATGAGGTAGAGAAACTTTATGATGATATAGCCATCTTTAAACAGGAGCTTATGAACCGAGGTGAAGCAGCTGAGATATTTGCCACAGAAAAGACACAGAGAAGTTTAGAAGGGATAGTCGGTAATGTATTTCAGTCAGTATTTGGTGAAGATGCTTACCCTACAGTAGAAGAGAAGGCTGCTCATCTGCTGTACTTTGTAGTCAAAAACCATCCTTTCAATGATGGCAACAAGCGTTGTGGTGCTTTTAGTTTCATTTGGTTACTTAAACGTGCAGGGTTTAATGTAGAGAAGTTCATCAATCCTAATGCCTTGACTGCCTTGACTTTACTCATAGCAGAGTCTAATCCTAATGATAAAGATAGGATGGTTGGGTTGGTACTTTTGATGTTGAGGGATGGGTAGGGTATTGTAGGGTGGGTCATACCCACCACGTAAGGAAATAGATACTACTGTCACACTTTCGCCGTAAGGGCTAGAGAAGTATAAAAGTTTAGAGTATAATATTTGTTAGAATATTGTGAGGGTAAAGATGATACGATTACGTTCACCTGACCCCTATACTCATCAAGAAGTTAACTTATGGGAATCCTACTATGAAGGCTAAGTTTGATGAGCAGGGTAGGAATGGTTATGATGGTGAATGATATTAGGGTGAATGTTGTGCAAAAAAAGCGAGTACCTACCAAGCCTATCAAAGGCTCAGTAGGTAGACTACTCGACTCGAAGAAGCAGACAAATAAGAAGAAGTTGTGTGGGAAAGTTGAGAGGGAGTAGTGATATGAGTAATATAGAATACTTTGAAAATAAAGATAAAGAAGATTTTTGGGAAGATTTTTCAAATTTACTTTCTGTAGGTGTACAAAATAATGAATACGTAGTTTCATTAGCAGCCAACGTAATAAGTGTCTGTAATATTAAGTTTCCAGCTATAAATAATGAAGAGTTTGAAGTAAATTTTTTAAAAAAAGTTTCTGCGATAACAAAAAGATTAGAATTTAAGAATTGTATTTTTGAAGGAAAAATTGACATTTCAGGAGGAACGATGATTGATTTACTTAAATTCGAGAATTGTTCTTTTTTGGATAGTGTTAATATCTCATGGTATGGATTTGAAAAATTTAATATTTATGACTCAATATTTAATAATGGTTTATCTATCTCAAAAGTTTCTACTGACTATACTAAAGAATTTATTATTAAAAATTCAACTGTAAAAGTTTTACTAGAAATTAATGAATGTATATTAAGTAGTGCACGGCTATATAATGTAAATTTCGAACTAGCAACTATTAAAATATCTGATACGATATGGTCGGATATAAAAATGAATAATGTCGTTTGGGGTAAGAAGTTTGATTGTAATAGAGATACTTTTAGACAATTAAAAGTGGTTATGGAAAAACATAGTAATTATATAGATGCGAATATGTTCCATAGTTTTGAACTGAATGAATATCGTAAGGAATTGTCAAAATACTCTTTTTTAGAAAAGTTTGAAGATAAAGTACTTTTTAATTTTAATTGGGCTGTGTCAAGCTTCTCTACAAGTTGGTTAAAGCCATTAGTATACTTAATACTATTCTCTATAGTTATTTATGGTGGTTTGTGTTGTTTGAATTGTATCTCGGAATGTGGGATAAATAGCTTTTTTGAATTTTTTAATCCATTAAGTAAAAAAGCAAATGATGAATATAAAGATATTTATTGGATATGGTTCTTACATAAAGTTGTATCCGGATTTTTTCTTTATCATTTTGTTGTAGCTATGAAGCGTTCAACTAAAATATAATAGGGTATAAATTTAAGGGTCAGGAACTAAATCCTAAATATTACCAAGAAAAATGATAAGAAAGCACAAATTATCTTATCAAAAAATAATACTTTTATGATATAAGAAATTAATTTAGTTTATGATGTAAAAAAAGAAACCAGAGAGAATTATGCTAATATTCTGCTTTTAAAGTAGAGGGATTAGGGGTCAGGTGATGCTAATGCCATTGAGTGCCTTTGCCGCCCATATGTCAAAACTAGATAGTGCAAAGAAAGAGAAGATGAGAGAGGCTTTGTTGGAGTATTGTAAGTTAGATACTTTGGCGATGGTTAGGGTATTGGAGAAGTTACGAGAGGTTTTAGAGGACGAGTAATATGAGGTATGTGCAAAAAATGCACATAGCAACTTGTGCAAATTTTGAACATGTTCCATTTTGGAACATACCACAAAATACAGTGCTATAGTTTCCAAGACACAACTATTTCCAATTTGGAAATAGATCACTTAGAAAGCCAATAGATAGTTGTTGCACTTTTTGCAATAACTGCATAATATAGAAGGAAATATTAATGGGAACAGGTAGTATAATTTAAGGGTCAGGAACTAAATCCTAAATATTACCAATATAAATGATAAGAAACAACCTACTATCTTATCAATAAATAACACTTTTATGATATAATAAACCAATTTATCTTATCATTTAAAGAAAAACGATGCAAAAAAACAAACTATGGATATGGCAACATACAAATTACCCTCATTTTACCTATGATACTAAAGCCATAGAAACACACCTACTAGAGACCATTAGAATACAAGGACAGTTAGAGGGGAGTATAAAGCATCTGTCTCTTGATAAGCAACATACATTCCAAACCAATACCATACTAGATGAGATACTCTTTACTTCGTATATGGAAGGGGAAGTGCTGCACCGTGACAGTGTGCGTTCGTCACTCCGTAAACAGTTTGAAGATGTAGATGACCATAAAGGGAGCAAACACACAGACAACATAGCCTCTGTACAGTACGATGCCAATACCAATGCAGAACCTCTGAGCTTAGAACGTCTGCAACGTTGGCATTATGAGCTTATGGTGGATGGGGAGTATGATGCTACGCAAGTCACCCCTGGGGCATTTAGAGGTTATGATGAGATGTATGTTACCTCAGGCACGGGGGCAAAGACTAGAGTGCATTATGTATCACCTCCTTCAGAACTGTTAGATGCACAGATAGAGGACTTTTTAGCGTACTGCAATAGCACTACAGATAACCCACTCATACAAAGTGCCATTGCTCATATTTGGTTTGTGCAGATACACCCTTATGGAGATGGTAACGGTAGGATAGCTAGAAATATAACCAACTATATACTCTCTAAGGTGTTGGGACTAGATAGCAGATACTTTTCACTCTCACATGCTATAAACAATGACCTCAAAAACTATGGAGAGCTACTAGAAGAGAGTAATAGGCTGACTAAAAATCCAAACTTAGATTTGACCCCGTGGATAGTATGGCATACACAGATTGTACATAGTGCCATAGAGATGTCTATAAACGCTATAGATAAAACCATAGCCAAAACAAAGTTTTATGACAAAATAAGAGAGATAAAAATAAGCCAAAATCAATCTAAGGCTATTAACTTCTTGTTATCGGGAAAAGAGGAGAGTATAAACAACAGTATGTATAGGGCTATCACAGATGCAAGTCAAGTCACAGCATCTAGACAGCTAAATGACTTGGTAAAAAAAGGTGTTTTACAAAAAGTAGCAAACCAAAAGGCACGTAGCAGTGCGTATGAGCTTTGTTTGTAGAGAATTGGAAATATTTGACAAACGGGACATTTTAGAGTATACTTAAAATAAAAGTATCATTATGACACAAGCTCAAAAAATCAGAAATAGAATTAATACTTTGAATTATAATGAAGAGTATAGTGCCAAAATTTTTGATGATGTGTCTAGTCAAGAGACGATCAAAAAAACACTACAACGTAGCCAAAATATGATTGCTAAGACCAGTACAAAGAAGTTTTATCGTTTGTATCTTGAAGAGGATGCAGGTGCTACTCCATATCATGTATTTGACAATGAAGATAAAGTTACATTTACCCCTCAAGAGTATACCTTTAATGCTTTTTGGCAAACATCAAAACCAAGTACCCAAAGTGTGTCAGCTGTTATTAGAAACTATCTTGCCACTATGGAGCATCAAGACATACAAACACTATGTTTAAACTTTGGTCGAAATAGGGTGAAGAGAGAACTCATTCTCAAATATAAAGAGATGTATGCCCAAGGTTTTTTAAACGTAAAAGGCTTGGAGATAGCACTAGAGGGTAGGTATGATAGAAACCCTGCGTTCCTTGAGATACTAGGTATGATAAATGACTGTTAGCGTTAAGGAAGCATTAGAACGTGTTAAGTCGCTTGAGATATTTAATGATGATGCAGGACTATATTTTATAGGTGGTACGGCATTGGCTTATTATTTGGATCATAGAATTTCTGAAGATATAGATATAATCTCTACAGAATGCTTACCACATAAAGAGATTATCTCTATGGTAACGAGTATAGGTGGCATAAAGCTAAGAGATGAAAATGCTGTTGCTTTACGTATGGCTGGTTTAGTTCCAGATGAGTATATGTTAAAATTTAGTCTTAATGGTGTGAAGTTAGAATTTTTTAGAGCTTCTACTCCTCTACAAATAAAGATACTCAAAAGTGCAAAAGCCTCTACATATTTAGAAGGTACACTAAATATCTTGGATGTTAAGTCTATTGCAAAGCTCAAACTAATAGCCTTACTATCAAGAAATAAATCAAGAGACCTTTTTGATTTTAAAGTCATGTTAGAAGAAAAGATTTTAACATCTGACGAGATTATAGAAATAACAATCCAGACTAAATACCAATTAGAGACGATGGATAGTTTGTATAAATTTATAGAAAATATAGAAGAACCCAAAGATGATGAAGTGGTTTATCTTGATGAAGAGCAACCTATCAATTTGAGTTTTGAAGAGATTAAACTTGGTACACTACAGGTACTTAAATACTTTTGATAGTAGAGGATAACACAAATGAAAATTTTTGCTTTACAATCACTTGTCGGAGGTTTTTTAGATGAAGATCTTAAAAATTTTAATAAAATTTTTGATGATTGGTGTGTACAGTTTGAGAGTATGGAAGATGCACAGCTTATACTTGATAGCCTTGAAAAAACTGAGCAGATCAAGATCGTTGAGATCACACCGCTGAGTTACCCAAAATACTTTTTCTCAAAATTACAGGGTATCATACACTCAACACGAGAATATGAAGGAAAAATCATCTGCATCGTCGAGCCACAAATGGGTATGAGCTTCCGCATTGCCATCTGTGACCTGCAGACTAAAAAGGTAAGAGTACTTGGTACCCGCTATAAGAGTGCACTAAGTGTCGAAGGGGCATTTGCCAATCTATCTTTTGATTTAGAAAAACATAAATATACCTAAGGAAACCTCATTTGAACTGTATTTTATTACCCAAAAATACCAAAAGCATTAGCGACAAACAGCAAGTTACGCATATAAAAGAGGTACTTAAATCTAAGGTAGGCGATAGTGTAACCATTGGGGAGATGGGCGGTAATATAGGTAGGGCTACTATTGCCCAGATCAATAGCAATGAAGTACTTCTGACTGATATTGTACTAGATAAAAAACCACCAGCTAAACTTGACCTGACTGTTGTTCTTGCTCTGCCACGTCCAAAAGTGCTGCGTAGATTGATCATGGATATGACATCTCTTGGTGTGAACAGACTTATTATTGTAAACAGTTACCGTACGCAAAAAAGTTACTGGCAAAGCCCATTACTAAACCGTATAGATGAGTTTGTTTTTGAAGGGTTACAACAAGCCATAGATACAGTACCACTAGAGGTTGAGCTTCAAAAACGTTTTAAGCCATTTGTTGAAGATGATTTTCCTGCTTTAAAAGAACAAGGTGATGCAGTGATTGCTCATCCTTATGCTTCACAGACTTGGAGATCGTATCTTGATGGTCTGAAGGGTAAGAGCAGCCATGAAAATATCATGCCAAAGATACTATGTATTGGAGCAGAAGGCGGTTGGATAGACTATGAAGTTGACTTACTTTGCAAACACGGTTGTACATCCGTTAGTTTGGGAGCCAGGATCCTACGAACAGAAACTGTGGTGAATGTGTTACTGGGTCATTGGTTAGGAATAGAGAAGACGTAAAAAGTATACCTAAATATATATTTTTATAAAAAACAGGTATACTTTAGAAAAATAAGTGGGTAATTATGTTTAAATTTCAAGAATATAGTGATTTACAGATTAAACAAAAGCATAATAGTAAAATGCTTTATACTACGTATTTAGAGACGTTACAGCTTTATAATCTGCAATTTCGCTATAAGATGTTGTGGCAAAAACATAAAGATGGTTACCAACTTTTGGCAAAAGAGAATCTAAGAACAGGTAAACGTGAATACCTTGGGAGAAGAGATGCTAAGACAGAAGAGATTATAGAAAGTTTTAGAAACTCCAAACAGCAGATAAAAGAGCGTCTTAAAACCCTAAAAGAGAAGCTAAAAAGAGATGAAAAGCTCAATAAACTAGAGGGCATAGTCAGAACGCCTAAAGAGCTCATAGCACTTTTCCGTAAAATTAATGAGTTAGGATTAGATGATAAACTCATTGTGATAGGTACCAATAGCCTTTATGCCTATGAATCAAAAGCTGGCATAATGATAGAAGAAGAGCATTTGGCTACGAATGACATAGATATACTCAATCGTAAAGATAAAGGGGTTTCATTTATCTTTCATGCCTTAAGTGAGAGTAGCTCTGCTTTGGCACTGCTTCAGTCTGTAGATAAGAGTTTTATCCAAAGTACCAAAGTACCCTATAGGTTTATAAACAATGATGGGGTATGGATAGAGTTAATCATCCCGTCTAGTGGTAAAGATAAGCTTAGGGATGGCGATGCATTTTCTGATGTGATTCATCTAGATCTAGAGGGAGTACAGTGGTTAGAAAATGCCAGATTGTTTAAAGAGACTATTATAGGACTAGATGGTAAATCTGCAGAGATTACAAGCATACATCCCGTAGAGTATGCCATATATAAAAACTGGTTAGGACAAAGAGAAGATAGAGATTTTCTAAAACACAGTAGAGATATAGAGCAGAGTAAGCTCGTTACTCAAATCATAGTAGACTTTATGCCTAATATTACACTAGATAAAGAGATAGAACAGATAAGACATATACCTAAAGAAGTGTTAAATGATTATGTGTCTAAAATAAAAGAAAAACATGGCTAACTCTAGAGGACGACACAAATGAAAATTTTTGCTTTACAATCACTTGTTGGAGGTTTTTTAGATGAAGATCTGGAAAATTTCA
>JAUTBQ010169140.1:0-11922 GCA_032361185.1 Lepetodrilus ovalis | reverse complement strand
TATTATTATAAGCCGGAGCCCGTTCAGGCCTCAAAAGCACTACTTAGGGCTTGTAAACTGATTGTTGTGATTTTTCTTCTTCCAGAAATCTAGCGTTTGCCGCTCAAAATACTGTAGCTAGAATTGGTGGTATTTTGGCAGCTCAGTTGTTTTCTCTTGTAAGTACATGCGCCGTGTGCACTCTAGATAGTTTAGTGTATTTGTATAGCCGGGTGTGATTGTTTGATATTTATCTAATTATATGCTTGTCTCGTCCAGCGCTGTTACTCCTGTGTCACAGTCGAATACCTTTTGGACTCTGGTCCTCACATTAATATATATTGAATTGGGTGATCATGTGTGTATGTCCTATCATTAGAATAACTATTGTTTAGATCTATATCATATACAAGAAAAGTGTCACCCACAAACATTTTAATAACGTATGCACGTGTACAGCAAATTGCTTCATATTTGGTGGACATTGCCTTTAGTCTGTGCACGACCATTCCACACGGTTTCCACTTCGTAGGTAATATGGCCCGACTTTTATGTTATCTACAAAATATGTTCCAAATGTCCACCTTGACATTGCAGCCACCCTTGCAAGCGGCGGTCCTACTGATACCCCTACATTGGTATAATAGGTGAACAATATATTTGTAGTTTATAGTGCTCACTCATTAAAAGATGCAATTCAACTCATTTAACAGAATTATCTACAAGGTATGTGACTGTATACTTTTTTAAACTGTATTTCCAGACTGGTACCAATGACCTCATGCCGCCATTTCTTGCAATGGCTATACTGATCGGATTGGCTGCTGTCTTTTGCTTCACATTGGATGAAACCCGAACCAAAGCATTAGAAGACACGATGTTTTCAACTAACGTCGTAGAAGTCAATGTTGCAGATGTTGAGCATCTTCTGGAGGAAAAGCCGCAGAATGGTGGCCTTGTACAAAGTGTGGAAGAATTACAAATGGCGTCCGTTAAGAAGGAAGATAACGACAAAGGAACAACTAAAGCGCCGTCAACCGTACATGTAACTGTAGTGGTGGAAATGAACGATATGATAATATGTGAATATGCCGTAGACGGGAAAAATTAGTACGATAAAACAGTTATGTTCTGCTAGATCTAGGTACGTTGAGACTATATTGATGAAAACATTGTGATCATTAAATTCATTGATATCGTGGTAATTGGTAAGCACGAAGTATATCAACGATTATTATATAGACCAGTGAATACTGCTACACATCCGACCATGCCCTGTGACAAAATAGTCTGGCAATTGTACCAGTTCACTTCATGCGAGTTATTTTCAATAAACTTCACAATCACATCGATGCAAATTCAAATGTCATTGAGGAGTATTTGATGCAATCGGTAACGAAAATTATACCTAATTATTTACATAAATGAGCTATTCGGAATGGGAATAGATAGATGTAGATAGCATCAGATGGAGCTATTATTGATTATCTACTACAGCATCAATGACATCAACTTACTTGATCAATGACATCAACTTAACGTGCATCAAGTGACTCCTTTTCATGTCAAATGTATCCTAATCGTTATTTCGCTTCATCGTTAATCGAGGCAAAATGGAATTACGAACGTCCATACAAGACCTGATAATACATATGTAAAACCATTATTAAACTCAGGTTTCATAAATGTAACTACGTATTCTTGCCATACCGTTGACATCGTCTCATGAGCTTTTAACGTATTGTCTATCTATTCCTTCTCAGTCTCCGCTACACTTTTCAATTCAATTTTCAATTCTTTATTGTCCTTGAAATGTACAGTTAATCAGCTAAAAATAAAAGACATAATATCACAGATTTGTATGTTTGTTTTTAATTAGTTTCTTAGATACAACTGCAAAGTACATTTATTTGACATACATACAATCATGTCTGTATTTCCGAAGAAAACCACTTTCCACCGCTGTATGGTAGACAACATTCTATTCCAACCATACGACATAGGCCTGTGCCAGGTATAACTGATGGTAAACAAACTGAATATGGTCGTAATTCTCTATAAGGGGACATAAATCAAGGTGGTACGACTAAAATTTATAACGACACTATTACGTTCACAAATCGGGTGATGCGTCAAATTAATATAAAATAGGAAATTTATGGCAACTATGAAGTGTTGGGGAATAAGTACATTAGTAAACTTTTTTGTGGACAAATCAAACGTAAGTAGTCTTAAGATAGAAATGCGTTTGACCATTATCCAGGTCAACCATCTGTGATTGTATGCCTTTAGCAAATATTAATATGGTTGATTTAGAACTTGAAAGTCTTTAGCGTTAATAGTGTGGTACATTTCAAATGCTAGCCAAACTATGTAATTATGAAAGTCGAAATAACGAAAATTATATTTATAAATAAATAGTTTTTGATGATAACGTATTTCTGAAATATATTTATACCTGTAGTATATATAAAAAAAATAAGCTATAGTATGTATATATATATATATATATATATATATATATACGTATGCTAGATATGATATTGTAAATAATAAATATTAATTATATTTCTTTTGGTATACAAAGAATAGCTGTTGATGAACTGGCCAAGTTATATGAAGTTGTAATGAACTACCAGCTATTATCTACAATTCGTTGCTTGATGGCTTGGACGTGATGTCGTTGTGATCTATGTCAGCGGCGCCGTGTCTTCTAACCATCTGCTCGCCTTCCAACTCACATTCACGTGGTCTGTATTTAGCCATTGTATCTTCAAGAGCCGTGTAACGTGTTTCTTCCAGCGTGAAACACAACATTGCCGTGATAACCAAGAGAATACCCATAGCGAGGAAAGATGGCATCAAATCATTTCCGTCACCCTGCAATGGGGTACATTTAATTAAAGATTGCTCGTTATGAATGACAGAAATGTGTATCTACTATAGAACATAAAGATGGGTTGATTTTATTTTTGAAATCGTAATAGGATTCCCTTGTTAGGTATCATAATATGCTATTATCTTCGATATCAATCTGTTTCATTAAATGTTTGAAAAATAACATCTATGTATTTCCTCAGTTTAGTAATACGACATATTATAAAAGGTAGTTGGTGCTCAGGTGGATATTTCTCTAAAATGCAATCACACAGCCAAAATATTATTACTAATGGAACAATATTAAACGGAAAATGTTAATGATATATTATACCAGAGAAATTATCTGGGCTGCTACTATACCACTGACTCTCGCAGCAGTATTTTGGGCTGCGAATGCAAGATTTCTGCAAGTAAATACATCTGAATATTGTACTGTAGTGATACATTGAAAATAATGCGAAGATTGTAAAGACCGCTACTGAGAATAAGCCAAACCCACTCGGCCATCTCTTATTGACTGCCAGTTTGGAACTACTTTAGTCACAAATACAATCATGACCTGATTATACAAACATTTCAGAGTTTCGAAATCAATTTCTAACTGAAAATTAGCGTTTTCCACTTCGCCATGCAAGAAAATACATGCTTACAGAGACAAAATATAGACATTCGCGCATTGCGATGAGTGATGAGGCTGACGACCAAATAAGGTCATTATCCCGGAACGTATGAAAGATTTGAGCCTAACACAGGCTTTATTGTGGAAACTATAAAGTGATGTTTTGTTTTGTTTACCTGGTGACAGTCGGGTACTGTTCAGGGCACAAAGCTTGTGCGACACCCCAAGCAGCGATGTTGAAAGTCTTGGCAGAAATTGCAAAGCCGTTTTCTAATTTACCGCGTATATCTTCGGGTGCTGAAATGTTTTACGGTGATAATAGTAAAGGCATACAATCACGGTTTATTGGCATATTTCATGAAAGTTTGTACATTTGATGTCTGCGCATGTAATTGGGCATACTCTCACATAGTCTGGCAATTGTACTAGTTCACTTCATGCGAGTTGTTTTCAATAAACTTCACAATCACATCGATACAAATTCAAATGTCATTGAGGAGTATTTGTGTTATACGCTGTCACACTACGAGGGTTTTCGTGTGTTAAACATTATAAGGAATATGATTGGTTCCATTCGTATCAGCTGATGGGTGCAGGCCTAAAACAGCAACATCCAGATAAATGCGTTTGGCCATGAAATGAGTGAGAGAAAAAAAACACCAGTGCTGTTGTTCCGTGCATGCATAATATACCAGCTGTCAAGCACAACCATTATATAATTTCTATACGTACCAATCCGAGAGCAAATAGCGACGCCAAAACATGTTACGGATGCCAGCAACAACAGCCACGCGCATGCCCATCGTCTTTTAAACCTGTACAATAGAAAGTGAGAGGAAATGCAAAACATAAATATACTGGGTAACACACACACACACACACACACACACACACACACACACACACATACCCACACACTAACACACACACACACACACACACACACACACACACACACACACAAATCATAAAAGTTCATACAATTTATGTTATTAAGAGGAATAATTTTGATGGTTTTCATAAGTGAGAGTATTAGACATACTGCAGTCACGAACATATATAATAAGACATAGTTACTGTGATCTGTGATATACATCATAAATAAACTTGTATTATTCTAAATAGTTTAGAAGACATTCCGTTACCCTGATACTCACGTATATGCCATGAACAGTACGAGGGGACACGCTAACAGTTCCAACACTGACATGATGGCAAGATTAGTATAGAAATCGCCAGACAGTTCCTTAGTTCCAAAGGTTATGGCATAGTAGATCAGTGACAAGAAACACCTAAACGAAATAATATGAATGCAACCCATATTCTAATATAATAAATCATAAAAACTAAAAATAATAATAATAAGTGTCCTGTTCCAGGATTCTAACAAAATCACAACATTTCATGATACTGGCAGAATACTTGCACCTCGGGTGTCCTGGTTTATATTTTGCAACCCCGTTACGTGCTATTTTTGGCTGCAAGCTGACAATCATCAGGCCAACCAATGACATATCAGTATAGCAATCAAATTAGATGATTTGTATTCGATATTCGATTAATGTGTACACCAGCACTGCTAAAAGCAATATTAGTAGATGAGTTTGTACACTATTGAAACATTTAGCGTTTAGTTTTGGCAAACAAAAAGTTATTTGGTGAATGCGCATGCGCACAACCATGTTTCAGGAAGCTATACACATTCCGCTCTCTCTTGGAGAATAGAAAGCAGCATTGCTTCATTATTAGAACTGGTAAATATATAAACCTAAATAGCACATCATTAGTCGAATCCCAAGTCGTCAATAGTTGGAAGTAGGACGTCAATATTGGGAAGTAGGGCGTCAATAGTTGGAAGTAGGGCGTCAATAGTGGGAAGTAGGGCGTCAATAGTAGTCGATTTAATGACGAGTTGCTATCCAACTATTGGCGACCTACTTTCATCTATTGTCAAGGTCAACATGGAAGTAAAGTAATCGTTTCTACTTTTGAACAACGAATAAATATCACAATATCTTAACATGTTACCCAAACTGACGAATCCTTGTTACATGTGAAATATTATTTTAGTGCAGCTATCTCTACTCTGATATTTACAACATCTTTGGAAATATTGATATTAAACTGATACTTATTTGGGTACTAGGATGACATATTAAACTACTATTAAACAAATGGGCGTCTTCTATATTATGGAAACCAAAACATTGATCTGTGTATAGTGTAAAGTTTAAAACAAAGACAACCTCACTAATTTACATCTGGAAGAAGGTTTATACATAAATCTAGTCGGGGTTTGGGTTCGTTTTCACAAAAATATAAAAAAAACTGGCCGTAATCTTGTGTGTAATTTATAAATTGAGAAAAACAGGGGCTCTATTTAAAAGAATACTACTATAGTCAACGAGTCCTGCTAGTTTGAACATGGTGCCGTGCATATAAAAAATACAAATTTTGTATCAAATTCCTTTCCTTCAAGTTGGGACGTGGAATGTATCATCTTCATCATTTTCGACGGTACTCTTTGCCGAAAACCGGACTTATTCGCGGCGGATTCTGAAGGAGAATGAGGACCATTCACGGAGGAATCTCGTCGGGGATGAGTGGCCTCATCAACCTGAGATCGCGGAAAAGAAGAAGGCGAGTCATACGATCCCGAAGAAATGGGAGTCGGAATAGAAATCGAACCCTTCCGGGGCGCGGATTCTACATTTTCCTGTTTCGGAAATGATTTCGATACACGCAGAGATTCCACGCCGGAAATATCGCGATCGGTTTTATAAATTCCTGGACTTTTTGTTCGCAATTTTGGTTTTTCAAACGTATCCGCGTCGGCAACATGATCCACAATTCCCATCACTTGATCGTAGGCCTCTTGGGATATTTTTGGCGCGGTAAGATCGCGACTCTCGGAATGATCGAATACAATTCGAGCCCGCGATTTTAAATTTACATGCGCTTCTAAAGCGACGGTATCTGCCATTGAATTTTCTTCATCATCGTAAAAAGGCGATACCTTTGGGGCTTTGATATCGTGCGAGGATACTTTCAAAAGATCTTGAGAGCTTATTTCGACGGTCTCTTCTGGATAAGAGAGCGCGATTTTTTGCGTGAGTTCTTGAGTATCGACTTCCGCCGAAATGACATCTTCGAACTGAAAATTGATTTCACTTGTACGATCTTGGCCCACGAAATCCGCTTCGATCGCGAACTGAAGCACTTCCACCGGTATACGACTGGTAATCGTATTTTGAGTAAAAGAAGGCGTCGAATATTTTGCGGTGAGTAAAGCGTTTGTAAACTCTGCAATCGTTTGAAAACGATCAGACGCCTTTTTCGCCATTGCTTTTAAAATGATTTTTTCGATATCCGGTGAAATGTTCGACCGAAGTTGGCTCGGCGGTAATGGAGAGGCTTCCACCTGTGCCATCATTAATGCAAATTCCGTAGGCGCATTAAACGGGACCTCACCGGTAAATAATTTGTAAAGTGTCACGCCTAAACTATACACATCTGCTCGACCATCGATATTTTTCGAACCCACAATTTGTTCCGGGCTCATATAATG
Organism: Lepetodrilus ovalis; assembly: GCA_032361185.1. Lineage (NCBI taxonomy): Eukaryota > Metazoa > Mollusca > Gastropoda > Lepetellida > Lepetodrilidae > Lepetodrilus > Lepetodrilus ovalis. The sequence goes on along the minus strand of JAUTBQ010169140.1, from coordinate 4,876 downwards.
GAGCGTTCCAACGGTCGTACCGGTCGCTGTTAAATTTTGTGATCCGCCTTTTATTTTTGCAACACCAAAATCCATGATCTTGGGCATAAAACCATAATCATTCTTCAAAATCAGAATATTGCTCGGTTTAATATCACGGTGGATAATGCCGCGTTTATGCGCAAAACCGATCGCCGATAAAATCGGAATAATCATCTCAAGAACTTCACTCTCTTCCAATGTCCCTTTTTCCGCGAGGTAATCGTCGAGTGTTTCACCGAGAACAAGTTCCATAACAATGGCAAGCATCGGACGTTGAACGATCTCGAACACACGGACAATGTTGGGATGCACAAGCGTTTGTTGAATCTTTCCTTCACCAATAAAGCGCTGTCGAACAATCTCATTCGCCATAAAGTAAGGATAAAGTTTTTTGATCGCTACGTCGCGCTGTTCTTTTTCATCCCACGCGCGGTAAATCTTCGCCATACCTCCGTCGGCGATCGCTTCACGAATCGTATATCGTTCCGCAAAAATATATCCTGGTTGAAAAACCGTTGAGCTCAAAATAATACTTTTTTAAAAGTTCCTGATCTATAGGATACGATAACGTGTATAATTGGCAATGTAAGGAGCGAAAGTTGTCCAATATTGTTAAAGTTTTTTTGTTTTTTTCGATCATTTTGACGATCAGCGCACTGTTCTACGTGATGATCCCCCAAGCAACCGACGAAATAGTGAAGGGAAATGACCGAAGTAGCCAAATATCAAGTACACATTCACACATGAACGAAAAGAACGATTCGAAGTCGACTTTTACCGATCATCGAGCGTCTCGAAAGACGAAAACATTCAAATCGCGACGCATCGCGTTATCCGACAAGCCAATCGAAAACGATGCCGAACCAAGCAAAACAGAGGAAAAAGAAGCGCGTCCTCATCCACAACGATCGATTTCCTACTCCGATCCCGTGAACGATCGCGTGTTAGGCGATCCAAAATGGATGGCAGAAATCCCGGAAGATGAGAAACAACGCATCCAACGTATCTTGGATCAACCGCATGAAGATCCAGACCTCATTCGATACGCCCGGCAACGAAGTATCGCTGAAGTTAGCCGTGTGATCCGACGATGTTTTTTTGCTCTAAAAAAGAACAAGCCGGAAGCCAAAGGACGAATTATTGTGAGTTGGAACGCCACTTCGACGGGAAATATTGAGAATGTAGAATTGGGTCCAAACATCCATTTGCGTTACCCGCAATTCGCGACATGCATCATCACCGAAAGTAAAGGGCTCACCTATCGATCGGACGCGTTCGTCGATATCAAAGTCGCCTATCCTTTCATACTTCGCTAACGTACGATCGTATCGCTCTTCACGCGCCTCCATCGCACTCGAATCCAACCCGCGATAAGTAAAGAAAGGGGGACAAGTACAACGCTCAAATAAAACCACAGCGCTTGACCACTTTTCGTCGGGGTAAAAGGAAGATCTTTTTCCGTCGACAATTCTCCACTCCACGCTTCACGTCGATTTAACCAGTTGATGACATCCAATGAAAACTGCTGATTTCCGACGTTCATCATAGCAAAATCCGAAAACGCGGTCGCATCGGACACTACAAAGGCTCGCCAATTTTTACCTTCAATCGCCACCGCGACTGGAAATAAGCTTTGCTTTTCAGATCTATCCATTTCAAGATTTCCGTTCGTATCCAACCATGAGCCGGCGGGAGATTTTACGACCACATCGATCGTTAATTCTTCTCGATTATCTAATTCTCGTAGTGCTCCGGACGTCGATAAAAAATAACTATACTTCTTTGTATGATCGCGTTGAATCGTCGCAATCGACGGATGAGAATAGAATTTTGTCGTCAAAAAATGCATTCGATCTTGTTTTGAATGCGTAATCGGTTGCACGCCTTTCTTCGATAGCAGCATACCTTTCTCGAACACCAGTCCGAGAAACTCCAACAACTTATGTGTAAAATCCTCTCCCATTCCCATCGGTTTTTTTCGACGAAATACCGGCGCTTCAATCGCAAATAGCGCAGAATGTCCACGTTTTAGATAAGCGACGATCGCCTCATATTCGAGTTTCGAAATGCCGTAATCAGGACCTATCATCAACAATAGATCTGCCTTTTCCGGTACGTTCGTACTCAGGCCATCGTTTCGTGAAATGGAACGCAATAGATAATTATAACTCTCTAATCCGTCTTTTAGAATCTTTGTATTCTCGATCGGATTTCCATTTGCATCCCAATCCAGCTCTCCGTGTCCCTCCGTCACAAAAATATGTTGACGACCTTCCTCCAAAGCAATAACGGCCCGACGTATATATGTATCAAGATCCCGCAACTTACCTTTCACATGAATACTTTCGATATTCGAACCAATCCGTATCGTCTGCGGTCGGCTCGCGGCATTTGAGTCTGCAATTTTTCTTTTACTTTGAATCGCTTCATTCGAAATCGAAATATATCCGTTCTCGCGTATATTTAATTTTTCTGAAAGCGCGGCCACCGACGGTTGATCGAAATAATCGATTCGCACGCCCGTCATATTTTTCAATTCTTCAAAGTATCGTTCTAGCTCTAAACCGACCTCTGAAGACGGGCCGCGAAACACACGAATCACGAGCGGAGACGTAGCGTTTTTTACTAATTTTACGGTTGTTTCACCCGGGGAGGCAGTCTTAAAAAAAGATACATTTCCGGACTGATTATACCTATTACCTAGATAATTGACGGGAAAGAGAAAGAGAAAGCTCACGCTCACGATCAAAGAAGCTCTCGCGGATTTTCTAACAAAGCTATCGGGCAAGAAAATCGGAGATTTAAACTCTACATATTCCAAAAATGCGGCCCCAATGAGTCCGATACTTGCCAACGAAAAAGAAATCGCGCCCAACGCGAATTTACTCCTCTCATTAAATCCGAAATCCGTAAGTTCTAAACTGGTGGGAGAATAAATAATAAAAAGAAGAATTCCTACCCACGCCGCGGCTTTGAATCCTATTCGAAATCCTCGGAGGAATTTTTTTTCGGGAAATTGTTGTCCCCCCAGATAGTCTAACGCCATCGATATGGTTGGAAGATTTAACAATATCGCGAGTAAAAAAATAGTATATCGCGGTGGGATTTGGAGGATATGTTTATCGGAAAGGAAGTAATAACTACCGATCAAAAATATGCCGACCCAAAATAGAACTCTCGACCAGAAAAGGTTTTTTCGTAACGTCATGTCCACTTCCTAGATCCAAGAGCTGCGGCGCCTAAACTCAGAAAGAAGCTCGTCAGAGACGCGAAATAAATCATCGATCGCGTGGATAAAATACCCTTTGCAAACGTGCGTCCGAAGTGGCGATCAAAAATGCTTAAATACGAAAAAAAATCTCGGAAAGGAACATCGACCGTTTTCGCAAAAACCCAACTCAATAAGAAAAAAGAAATAATAACGGAAGCAATAACGGCGGCCATTACTTGTGATTTCGTTAATGTAGACGCAAAAATCCCAATCGCGTTGGTCATCGATAACACGCATAAAAGACCCAAATATCCCGTCGCGATATGAGCGAAAGAAAGCTTACCATTTACGTATACTAAGGCAGGAAGAAAAGTGCTCAACGCGAGGAGTACTCCGGAAAAAAGAAGCGCCGCAAACCACTTCCCTAAGATTATTTTTGTCTCGGAAATCTCGGCTCCTTCCAGAAGGACGAGCGTTCCTAATTGCTTTTCTTCGGCGATCAAACCCACAGATATAAAAATCGAAGCAATCGTCGTCGTTCCAAAAATGACCCAAAAGAAGCCGAAATATCGAGGTCCCGTGCTCGCCAAAATATCGTAACTAAGTTTAGGTTCTGTTCCCAATGAGATCGTGTTAAAAAGAAGACCCGTGATCAACAAGATCAACGCCAAAATTAAATACCCGCGAAGGGAATTGAAGTACGATGAAAAATCGCGTTTCGCGATGTGAAAAATAGTTTTCATTTTTCACCTACAAGATGCGTAAACGCGTTTTCCAATTCATCGACAAGAGGTTCGACGGTGCGTAAAGGCAGCTCGTCGAACACAAGCTTTTTTAAGATCGTTTCGGGGAAATCAATCCCCAGGCGCAATTCGTATTGCTTTTTATCGAAGCCTAAAAATGTAAACTTCACTACATTTTCATTTAATTCAAATATAGAATCGAGTTCAATTTTTAGTGAGGTGTTTAGGTGCGTGAATGTAAATAGATAACGAAACGTAGAAGTCGGCGCGATCTCTGATTCCTTCCCATCTGCCACAAGAACGCCGTCTTTGATGACAAGAATGCGATCACAAATTTGCGAAATTTCGGACAATATATGTGAGCTTAAAAGAACGATTGCATCGTCAGAAATTGTTTTCAATAAGTGACGCATCGACGCCATTTGAATTGGATCCAGACCCGAAAAAGGTTCGTCAAGAATAACCAGTTTGGGTTGATGAAGAATTGCCTGCGCAATTCCGACACGTTTCCGAAATCCATGAGATAGACTCGAAATCGGGGCGTGTTGTTTTTCGCGAAGATCACACATATTTATGACCTCTTCGACGCGTTTTTCTAAACGCGTGGAGGGTATCTTGTGCAATTTACCGCTCCATTTCAAAAACGCATTCACGCGCATATCCCTATAAAGGGCCGGTTCTTCGGACAGATATCCTACGTTGTTTTTTCTCTGTTTTCCCGCATCCCAAATGTTCATTTTATCGATAAAGATCGAACCTGAATGTGGGGGAAGAATGCCAGCAATCATTTTCAGAAGCGTCGATTTTCCGGCGCCATTTCTTCCCAAAAAGCCAACAATCATGTGTTCATCGATCGAAAAAGAACTATCTTTTGTAGCGATGGCCGACCCGTAGAACCGGG
>JAUTBQ010169129.1:0-11922 GCA_032361185.1 Lepetodrilus ovalis | reverse complement strand
GCGATGGACATACATTTAGAAATGCTGATTTCGGGCGTGAGTCTCTCAAATGCATATAGAGATTTTATATATAATTTTAATTTCACTACTAAACATATCCTTATACTGATTATCAAATAGTATAGTTCAACGGCACTATTCAACGTATTACATTCCACATAACATTTAGCCGTGTAATTAGATGGCACGAATGACGCTATTGGGTGTGCACGCACTATCATTTTTATATCAGTAGAACATCAAGATTAATTCTACATAAATGGGACACGGGTATATTTGAATAAGGTCACCCCGCCCCTGTTTAATATCTTCCACCCCCGTCATATTCACTCCAAGGATATGTTTCCATATAGTCTCATCAGAAGATTTAATCGTATAGCCATAGTTTAAGTCGCCAGGTTTTTCCCCATCACCAGAAACACGTACGTCAATTTCACCGGAGACATCTTTACGTCGGACTGATAAATTCGGAGGCATTCTAACACTACGAAGTAAGACAAACATTTGATGCTGATATAGATGGCATATGTAGGCGTTAGTACGGCTTGGTTAAAAGATGGAAGTAAATACATAAATATGTCGAGAGGCAGAAACACACGGGAGATTGGGATAAGAAGTTATGGAATTACTAGCGGTATGTGTTGCAGGTAAGAATCAAGGTTAAATTTTTTTAAGGACCTTTAACAACATAATTAATTAAAATATCAGTGTTCATTATTAATAATGCAATGAATTATCCGTAAAGTAAGCTAACACATTTATGGTAATTGATGCAGAATTTCTACATAATTTAGTTTCAATTAGAAAAATGCATATTATAATTTAACTCAATATTGACATGTCATACGAGTGAATTAATCTTGAAAGCGATTCAAACCTAAACCTCAATTAAAATACATAAATAAAGCAATTGGTGACGTATTATATTTCAGCTCTTCTATTTGTTGCTGAGGGCGCACCGCTTCTAGGTACGGTGTGCTATCTCATTCGGTCTATATACTCGTATGTGTTTTATAGTCTGCCTTATAACACGGTATGGAATCGTGAACGGCTAAGCAATATTACCAGCCCGAAGTGAACGAATTATAACGCGAGAGTATTGCAAAGAATGCCCTTGCATAATTCCGAAGGTATAGTAATAAATACTAAGGCTAATAGTAATAAATGCTAAACTATATGTCAACTAGTTTTAAAAAAATACTTCCGTGGTATAAGTCGTTCACTTTCAGACTGGTAATGCTATTTAGCCGTTCACGATTCCATACCGTATATCTGTCACTAGGAAGCATGTGTTGCCTGCATGTTCGTATTCTCAAAGACGAAACAAAAATAATATGATGTAAACCTTCAAATTATTCCAGACCGAATATTACTAATATAATAAAGTTACAAATAATTATCTGAATTTGAATAGATTTTAATAATTATACTAATAACATTTTTGTAATAACTGTAATTCACAATCAATTGTAATATCAATTAATGTCATTTTAATATTTCTTAATGCGATTGCGTTATTTCGACGTGTTAGTTCCGAAATATACATAGTGAATGAAGCTAATGCTATTTGACTCTGGTAATACGCGTATGTGTGTTGTAGTTAGCTAGACTACAGAGCCAATGATGTGTTTCAGAGCCTGATGACTTCTACTGCTTCCAGTGTGAGGATGCCTCTGATAACAGCCAATGTACGGCAGTGTCAAAATGTCCTGGCAGTCAGGTAGTGTACCAATGTCAACACATTACAACTATCATAACGTCATGTCATGTCATGTCACGTCATGTCATGTCATTGTAATATACTTTAAAGCGATAGTACCATGTACTATTTTGATGGAGATGTATTAAATTATTGTTCAATTATAACTGTTATGTTTGTTACTTTTAATAAAATTATTATTAGTAGTAGTAGCTAGTAGTATATATATATATAATCCACGTTTTAACAATATACATAAAAATAGCATGAACATATGTCGAAAATTAAATAAGCCTTTCGCCCAATTTATTGGGTTCTTCAGTTTACATTTAAATATATAAATATATATATATATTTGTATTTTGTAATGCATTCAGTATTATTACTTGTACTAGTATATAGCATTTGCATAGAGCAGTTTAGCTAGTATCCACTATCCACACAATTGGAAGCATAGCCAGCGTTATCTGCATATAGCCTACTACCGTGATTTTTTTCAAAGTATGATTTGCTTTTTAACGTGATTCTGTTTATAGAGCCGATGTCTGACCCAAGTACTGTTCTCTGATGAGGGTCTGGTCATTCAGAAGAGATGTGCGAGGATGCAGGTAAGTCATCTCTATCACGCGTAGACAGTGTGCTCTCAATCTCAATTAATGTAACATATGGCAATACGGGATAATACGAGAACTGGGACTTTAAAATTGAGGTTTAGAGCCATTGCACCCTCTACCGACACCTCTTACCATTCAGCGTCATCACTATAGTGGAGCGAAGAGAATTGAAGTGAATCAAAGCGTTTGACGGAGGATATAGCTAGCTATTCACGATAGTCGCAAACATTAATTGATATTCATAAGTATTATGTATGAAAATGGGACAAAATATGTTTGTATTGTGAATGTTTAAATTAAATTCCTGTCCTCGGATGTCATGCAAGTGTATACCGTTACCATGGTTTCAGATGTGTTACAACTATGAGGACAACAACGACGACAAATGCAATAAACCGGATGACGAGTTTGAAGGGCTTTGCTCCTACTGTTGTGGAGCCCCCGGATGTAATGCCCTCTTGCCTCCTTATGGTGCGTCTACTGTATTATACCAGGATGTATGAGAAATATAGTATGTATTTTAAGGATACATGATGTACCCACACACGTGTAGGTGTTCACAAATAAATCCTAGTTTGGATCTAGATTTGTCTTTGAGCCTAGTTTGCAGACATCACATAGCCTACACAATATTATTATTTATCAGGGTGATATATTTTAAGCCATAATTAGGCATCCTCGCACCCCATGGATACTTAATTTCGTTCGGGACTCACTTCATATGGTACCCCTGACACTCATCTAGAGAGAAACCTTCACAATTAAGGAGCTACAGATCATTGTATGTGGCCAATCACAAAACATTTTACATAAGCAAATGGACGTTGTTCCAAATAACACTACCAAAATTAGCAAAAATGATACAATCAATTTCATTGGATAGATTATTACACTAAATTCATCGGAAAATCGGCTAGCTGTTTGTGTAGATGCGTATCATAGCGGAATGAAGTATCCCTGGGATGCGAGACTGATTAATAGGTAGATATGTATCTGTTCACAGACGATGCTCCTGCTCCGGAAACTTTGAACCGAGGTGAACGTAAAGGACATGGCGGGAAATCAGGACACCATCCAACGCCCGATGCGCATAAAGGACATGGTGGGAAATCAGGACACCATCCAACGCCCGATACGCATAAAGGACATGGCGGAAAATCAGGACACCATCCAACGCCCGATACGCATAAAGGACATGGCGGAAAATCAGGACACCATCCAACGCCCGATGCGCATAAAGGACATGGCGGGAAATCTGGCGTCTTCGTCAAGACGGTACCAACAACTTCTGTGTACCATTCATCATCTTCTATGCATCCAACACCTTATGTAGCGCACGCGGGTCCTGGCGGGAAGTCTGGTCATCACAAAGATAATGGCGGGCACCATACATCCGGTGGAAAATCTGGACACCATACTGCTTCCGGTGGAAAGTCTGATCACCATGCAACATCCGGTGGAAAATCAGGAAATCATGCGCCGTCGGGGGAAAAGCCTAGTCTGCATACTGCTTCCGGTGGAAAACAGAGTCAATATTCTGGACAACAAATAGTCAACACTGGAACACCTTGTCATTGTCACAGTGGACAACCATGTTATCAAAATCACGGACAACCTGGTCAAACAAATCTTGCCACCAATCAGGGCAGTGGGCTGGATATTAGTATTACCTTGCATCTTGGCGGACTTCTTCTTGGTCAGCCCCAGAATACTGGACATTGTCCGTGTGCTGAACAAAAGCAACCAGCACAGCTGATAGCTCAAAAACCTGTACTTCTAATACAGCCTACTGCAGAACCAAAGCAACCGAGTACTAAAGAAGCAACCAAACCTACTGTAGAACCCACTGTAGAACCAACACAAACTACTACAGAACCAAAGGAATCTACTGAAGCTCCAACACAACCTATTAAAGAACCAACTGCAGAACCAACACAAACTTCTAATGAACCAACACAAACTTCTAATGAACCAACACAAACTTCTAATGAACCAACACAAACGTCTAATGAACCAACACAACAGAGTGAAGCACCAACACAATCTATTGCAGAACAATCGAAGCGTATGTACTTAGATTTCGTAAATATATACATGTACACATTCAACATACTGTTTACGAAGATTGTGTCAGAAAGCTATATCTGTATAGGATATGCTGCTATGTAGAATACTTGCACCATTTGCAGATCTACTTTATGCAACATGTGATTGATATAATGTTGAAATTGACTTCTTTATGTAGTGTAACGTGCGATTTATATAATGCTGAAATTGATTACTTTATGTAGTTTAAACTGACCTGATACGATTGGTGTTGTCTCTTAAGTACGTATGTTTAAAACGTAGTCCCAAAACATAGTCCAAGAACGATCTAATTATAAACTTTCAAAGTACACTTCACTCGCGCCCTCTATAGTTGTACAATGTATCATTCAACAGAACCTACGACATTCATACCTATAACTGAGAAACCGTCACCAGCTAAATCATCAACACCTTCCAAACCAGTTCCGTCATCAACAAATCCTCCAGCTGAAACTACTACAACGACAATGATGCCAACAACAACGGTGACGAAGACACCAACTACCACTGTCCAACGTAAGATGTCATTCCATGCTGCTTCATTGACATCTTCATAAACAAACGTGTTCCGTTATCAGTAGCACAGGTGTCTAAATAATAGTTCTAGCCTATATGGCACCATTTCTAGCATTAATTCAACTAAAATCTACTTTTCTATCGGATTTAAACCATCGTTAATCTCATAAAGCTCAAATACGACAATTGCCATGACATAAATATTTAATAGACATATACATCAAGAGAGGAGGTTAGCGAATTGTCTTTCCCCAAACATGAACATCTGCGACCCTACTGTATTTGCTATCAGCGACCAAGTTCTATTCATGTCATCTCAATGCTGTTCTATCCCATGTCAGCGAACCACTGCTACACCTGTACTGATCCGTCCTGTCTGACTTCCGGTCTGAGCACCTGCCCAGTAGACAAACCCTACTGCATGAACACCATCAGCCAGAGTAAGACTGGGCAGAGGAACTTCACCAAAGAGTGAGTCTCAACGCATTACTATCCTATATAATATATAACATCAGTGTTGACTCCAAGCGAAGTCGTATCTTTATGAGATTTGATTTACACATAGTGTTTTGTTTTTTTTTAAATATGGAGGTTTTACAAATTATAAGTCCATTCCTATGAGATTGACCATTGTCTTGGTTTAAGCACACATATTTTATTCTGTTTGTGGTGATGTGAAGCAAACATTCTTTGTCCGTCAGTACACTATGCTCACCAATAATGACCATCACCACTTTCGGAAAGCCTAAAGATGCTCAGAATTAACTACATGTATAACGTTCAGGACTAGCTGTGCTTCCTGTCCGCTAGTGTTGGGTATCGCTCGTCACCTTCTATTTTCTTGGTCGAGTGTCAAATGTTTTATTTTATTTTTTAAAAGTTATTTTATTAGAAAAGAAATTCAATCAAAATTAGTCGATCCAAATGGCCGAAAGCTGATTTGTAGGTATTATTATGGTGATGGTTCAACTAGCACTATTATTTTCCACGATTCAACTTGATTACATTAATACACACTTTATATTTATAATATGTATATACATAATTATTATTGTATTTCATATACATGCTCTCACCATTGCGTCTTTTCTAGTTATACGATTGACTTAGTTCTTGTAAAAGACGTTGGCGGAAATTTTCTTTCGATTATTTTTTGATAATCTCTTTTACAAATTTTGGAATACTAATAAACATGAAGTAGGAATCTTTGGGGAAATGTTTCTTAAACATTTTTGAAAATCATTCTAAAAATCGAAAATTATTTTATTTGGCATCAACGTCTTTGACAAGAGCTACGATTGCCAGTAACTATGTCACGTCCGCCTAGGTGTGTGGACAAGCACGTATGCAAGGTGAAGTGGTGGGCAGGGACAGCTGGCCGCGCGGACTGCTTCTGGCTGGACGGTGCCCCCACCGGACCCCCGGGCATGCTCCTGGTGGACTGTAGTTTCTGCTGCCATGGAGACGGGTGCAACAAAGAGGCTATTCCAGGAACCTCCCTCCTGTACAATCCTAATAACAAGTCCGCTCCGAAGCCAGACTTCCGGCGGTGATCTCCTTACTCAATATCACAATAAAATAATTAGTATGAGGATGTGTTGATGTTTATTTACGAGGTTTACAAAAAATAATATCCCTAGGAAAGACACTATTCTCTTTAGAAAATCGCCTCGCAATATTATCTTAACCGATATTGCAAAGATGGAAAATTGGAAATGAATGAATTTTAGAATAATACACAAGAGAAGGTTGGACCTATTTAGTGTAACGTATTATAAATTATCATAATTCCATTTACTAGGTGTAATATTGCACGTGATGTAAAGTACATTATAGTATAAATTTGTTATAGTATCTGTTATGACAGAGCGCCGATATCTTCTGAACCAACATATGCTGTTCAGTGGCGCTTTTAAAACAAAACGAATACTACGTTACGTGCTAATAAAATAGTAACCTCGAAAATCACAACTGTTTACAAATTCAGTCGTATCTGAGTACTGTAATAATTCCCGTACAGATAGGAAATAAATAAAACCGCCAAACTTATGAAAATACCAGTGAACAACCTCGAGCACACGGCATCGATGCATTTTGCAAAGTCTTGCCAGGATACGGCGGACGTACGTCGCACGCGCTGCACGTCCCCGCTCAGGTTCAGAGAGGTCGGTTTCTCCCTGGAGCTGGTGATGACGTCTGTTTCCGCCGCAGGCTGCACTCTAATGATGCCCTTCTTACTTCCCATACACGCCAGTGGAGAGAGGACTCTGTAGACGGCCAGTGTCAGTCCCGTGACGGGTCTCTGGTCCTCCTTGTGGTACAGCCACAGGATGAAGATGGTCAGCAGAGTGACGAGCGTGCTTAGATTGAGGACGACTGTCAGGTAGATCTCTGTCCAGAACAAAACTCAAATGTATCAAAACTTAGTCGCTGTAATACAGTACTAGAGACGTATACTACTGAACAATTCTCATGATATTGTTTGGCGCCATTGAGTAGCTAGTATAGATCCTAAGAGCTTTATAAATTACTTATTATTATTATACTTAGACATGTCATATTATCTTTATATTATACTAAACAAACAAAATTAAGGACCAGTAGCCTTTGTGGGCTAATGAAGCTATATGGTATTTTAACAATAAATATATTCCAAACATTTACAAGCTTCAGGTACTCTTCAAGAACTTACAGATATATTGGAAGAAGGATGGCACCATATTCCCCAAGTCAATTTCCGAAATTTGGTAGAAAGCTTCCCCATAAATTATCATCTGCTGGCCCTTTATTCATTTGGTTGGGTATATTATTACAGAACACAAATTTCCTATTGACATGAAACGAAAGGCGGGTAAAGCACAAATGCATGTTACGTTATAATGTTATATGCAGTACCGCAAATACTCCAACTTATGACGTCTACGTTATTACGTTACTTGGACCGTTACCGATGTTGGTAGAGCATGGATACCCAGAATTACTTCTCTCGTAGCTCTACGGTTGTTCTGTGAGACCCGTGTTATCATGTTGTTCACCAGTCTTAATATGCTGAACTGCTTAGTAACGTAAACACCGTAGTAATTATTACTGGTCTCCTACACGATAAGTACGTATTGCAAAGTTAGGCATCTATACTACCGGGTATAACGGTAAAAAACCCCACTTTAGGTGTCCTGTTCCAACATCCTAACAAAATCCCAACAGGATCCTGGCAGGACACTTTCACCTCATGCTTTATGCTAGGATTCCGGAATAGGACACCTAACCGGGTTTTTTTTTTTTTTTGGCTGCAAGCTATAGTTTCTTACGTAGTGCGGAGGTCTGTGTTGATATTTGAGGGATACTCTCTGAGATCAGCGTCAGCAGGACAGTGAAGGACAGCAGGACAGTGAGAGAGTATCCTATCTTCTCCCCGGACTCCACAGGTACTGCGAACACTCCTGGCATCAGAAGGGAGCTCAGAGCCAGCGGAAGTAGCAGCGTGAGACCGTAGTACTTCCACCTACGCCTGAAGGTCAAGGCGAACTCCAGACTCTGCTTGGAAGCGTTGTTGACGCCAATGAAGTTCTGTTCGATGGCGCGAGACCTCACCAGCTCCCACTCCCCGTGAGAAGAGTACATTACAAGCGAGATAGGGTCGTTCGCTAGGGAGAGGCTCAGTTCGTCCATTTCGTATGTCCAGCCTGTTTGTATAGAAAAGTAAACGTACAAATACTTTGCGGGTGTGAATACCATAGAACCCGAAACACTATAGTTTGTTCCGCTCTGTGTTCCTGCTAAACATAATATATATACAACCGTTCACGAAACCGCATTACAATGGTCTGTCAACATAAAATACCACGCATATTCCGTATGAACGTTATGTGTTTGCTGGATTGGTATACCTGTTATGTTGACCTTGCACGTCTGCGTGTCGAAGGGGTAGTTGGCGATACTGATGGAGCAGCTTGTTTCCAGAGAGGTTGGCGGAATCCAGATTACCTTTCCGGAATACAGACATCTCACCGGAACTCCGGAACCAATTTGTCCTACCTTGTTGACCCTGATACAAACGGAACATAATATTGTACAAATGCCATCAAATCGCCCAGCCTGTTTCACGAATGGATCGTATGTAGTGAGCTTTTACTATAGCAGGAAATTACTTAAACCTCGACTTGCGCCCAGCCTAACTCCCCAGACTACCAGTACGACAGCCTAACTCCCCTACATTCTTCATCTTTATCTGATGTAGCGCCAGGAGCATGTGTAAGGCATGGAATAGGCACGGTATAAATGTGCATTATCATCACTATTATTATTACTATTATTGTTATTACTATCGTTATTATTGTTATTATTATTACTATTATTGTTATTATTACTATTATTATTATTATTATTACTATTATTATTACTATCGTTATTATTGTTATTATTATTGTTGTTGTTACTATTATTAATAATGTTGTTTTTATTATTATTATTATTATTATTGCTTTTATTACTATTATTATAATTATTGTTATTATTATTATTATTACTATTATTAGTATTGTTATTATTATTACTATTACTATTATTATTATTATTATTATTATTATTATTATTACGGCATTACTCTGTGATTTCACGTGACACTGGTATAAGGCATCAATGGTCATGTCGTAACTTTCGTACACACAATGCCATATCGGACATGGTAAACTCACTCATTGACGGTGACAATGGGAGGCACCCACACTTCATTGTGGCGGAAGATGAGGAATGTCGTATTCCCATAGGAAGCTGGTATCCAACCCAGGCGGGCATCAGTCCATTCCTGTGTTTGCAGAAATACCAAATAAATATATTATATTTTGTATACAACGCTTTAGAAATTGTGCCATCCACAGTAGTTAAAGATATTTCACCTCTAACTACTATCCACTCCCTCATTTTCACTTTTTTGCTTTTCAATACATAGTAATAATACTATTAAATAAAGTATTATATCTTACAATATCAACTAAATTTCTGAAACAGTATCGAATTTAAAGTTTACAGTGCCTCACCGTGGCCCATAACACTGTGAGAGACATCGACTGATCCGCAGTATCCTGAAAATAAAATATAATAAAGAATTTGCTAAAACATTCTATTCAAACCATCCCCAGATATCTAACCAGATATGAAAAATGCGGATCACTTGTCGAACTCATATAAAACAAATTTATGTCTCAAAATGTTTTATTTATTTTTACGTTTATAAATTTCGATAATGTTCATTATTTGACCGAATCTATAAGCACGCTATCGAAATTGTACATTGATTTGGCGTACATCACATGATCATAGCGTATTTTGTACTATAAAATATAGCTTGGTCTATCTACTTCATCTAGATATGCATGTCACCATCATATTGTTTTTAACTAGAACTTCGAGTCTACAATGTTACTTTCATCCGGGTATCCAGCCAGCGTGTGTCTTGCCTCGGCCACGTGATCTAACCCGGAAACGAAGTCAGGCGTAGCTCGCAGTTCTACCTTTCTCTGGGTGGGAGATACTCTACGTGTGGGTGATTTGCAGTTCCGTGTAATACTAGTATATGATGTAAGATACGTTACGTACCAGCTTGTTCAGCGAGACTACCACCATGCTGATGGAGACGACGGTAGACTGAGTTGGTCTCACTTCCGTTTCGTATCCGGTTAGAAGAGCAGTCCTGAGAGCCTTGTTGTTCTCGATGAACGAAGCACACTCGCATCCTAGCAACGCTGTAGGAAGAACGTCTTGTTTTTTAATCTTCACGTATAAAAATTGCGAGATAAAAATAATAATAATAAAAATTTTTTATTGAAAACTAGTGGTACATGCGTGAAGTTATTGTTGTCCATTATACATGTTTTGGTTGAATTATTGCTTAACGTCACAGCGGGAATATCACACACATAGGCGACGACCATTATACATGTCCTTGTGAATACATAGCTCATGTACTTAGGCCTACTTTCAAGTAAGATACGTTTGACCATGAAAAATGTCCAACACATCGTGATTATATGCATTATATATCTACAAATTTAACATGGAACTTAATAATGGAAACATATAAGCACAAATTATTAATGAGTTGTCGCTTTGTTGTCTGCATATGAAATTAAGAAAAAAAACATAGATATGGCCTGAACAGTAGCTAGTACATGTATCTCGAACAGGTAACTTGGAACGTGTATCGTTTAGGTTTCCTTTAGATTTACGCGTTATGGAAATATAACATTTCTATTGCTGAGAATGGTATGAATCATATTACGAGGGTATCCAATATTCGTGACAAGTGCAGATAGTATCGCCAACGTGAAGAGAACTTTCAGTAAAAGTTCGCAAAATTTATTTTTCTCTGAATATCTATTTGGTTATATATGTCCCGAAATGTTCCCCTCTTCAAACTTACCACTGACAACCACACCTACGGCGGCAATCAATGCAGAGGTCCTAGCACCTCCACGCATGTCGTCCTCCTAGTAGGATCAACACCCCTACAGTAATGATCAAGACCTGCTCGTATCTCTAATGCTTAGGACATTACCAAGCTTATCCAGAAGCTTAATAGTAAGCATGGCTTGACACTGCCAACTATTGGATATGCATTACATACATCGATGTTAGCCTAGTGACGCTTGCACAATTAGCTTTGAAAGCCTACTTTTGCTTTGTGTCAGAGCTGATTACAAGCATTAGGCATTTGCATGATGTGTGGTTTGACTGGTGGCATGACACTTGAGTATCGGGGATCATGACTGGACGATCAAGACAGTCTTATAATATGCGGATCTGGGCAGCGTTTCTTGAAGTTCTGTTATCTACCAAGATACCATAAGTACTCTCATAGCGATCTCTAATACATGGTCTCATAGTGGATAAGAGAACTTCGAGAAACGATACCCTGTATTCATTGTTCTGTAAGAAGGTGCATGTGTTTCTATTGTTATATCACGGATTGACTTGGTATAATGACTATGAATTACTTCATCTAATACA
>JAUTBQ010169118.1:0-11922 GCA_032361185.1 Lepetodrilus ovalis | reverse complement strand
AAGGCTGGTACTATAAGGCTGGGGGTATGTCATGGACCCCAAATACAGCCTTATATAGAGGGGACACTGTACTACTGCTACTGCTATGACCTTCTAGTACTATTACTATGACTACTACTACTACTACTACAATTACTACTACTACTACGACAACTACTACTATGAATGACAACTACTACTATGACAATGACTACTACTACTACTCACTACTACTACTACTACTACTACTACTACTACTACAACAACTACTACAACTATTACAACTACTACTATTACTACTACTACTACAACTACTACTACTACTATTACTACTACTACTACAACTATTACAACTACTACTATTACTACTACTACAACTACTACAACTACTACTACTACTACTACGATGATGACTACATTACTGCCACTACTACACAATAATACAATAACTAAATGTCCTGCAATACACAAATTACTTACTCCTTATCCAAGGAGTTATTCAAGGACACATACGATACTGTCACTGGATCACCAGACAAAAATATATACGTAGCACGATTGTCCGTGTTCCTCCTTTGTACGCTGACAATTTACAACATCAAATTACGGAATTACGGAGGATGACAACATCTGACCTATATATAGGAAGTAGTATAGCACGATACATGAGGCATATCCTGTCACATAGGAAGTTGTGAGAGAGCCTCACGCCCAAGGCCAGAAAAAAATATATACAAAAATATCCATGCCGTAATAAATGACATGAGGAGGAAATACTCGACTTGTTGATGGCATACAGTGTTTCATAATACGATATGTCCCATAACAGTTTGCACTATTGCAGAGTAGGATGTGGAGTGGGCTGCATAAATCTATTGTTCCTGTAATATTCCTATTGTGTGTGCTGGTTAGTGAGAAACTAAAGTGCTACGATATTGATCCTAGTCATCAAAGCCATTCGGAAATGCAACAAAAGCTGTGGTACTGTTTCAATTCGGACACAGTGACTGTGTTACGTTTCACTTTGTGGCTGCAAATTGTTTCATGCTTTTTAAAAAAATTTTTATTGGTGTGCTTTTTTTTTTAACTCTCCATCGATAATAATAATGCTAGCCGTTATCACCTGTTTGCTAGGCCATATATTGAATCTTGTGGTGCCTGAACGACTAGCAAGGGTGTGCTAGTAATGATTGAGTAGCAAAGGTGAATTATCAAGGATTTGCTAGGACTAGCCTAGTAGACTAGCAATGGTGGGCTGGTAATGGTTGACTAGCAAGGATGGACTAGTAACAGTCGACTAGTAATGGTTAACTAGCAATAATGTATTAGCAATCGTTCACTAGCATTGAAAGACTAGCAACGGTCAACTAGCAAGAGTGTGCGAGAGTTACTGTCTTACCAATAGAAGTAGGAGTGTTTCACCTATACGTGATGTAACTACTATGGGGAAAACAAGGCAATGTTTAACTAGTAAGGTGGACCAGCAAAGGTTAACTAGTAGACTAGCATGGGTGGACTAGCAACAGTGAGAAGAAGATGAGGAGGAAGAAGGAGACGAGAAGAAGAAACACAACTGTGTATTCCAGACAGGATGAAACAGATGCAAGGGAAAATGACCCCATGGTAATCTTCTTCCCTTGACCTTTGACACAAAATGTCACGGTGTCCTTACCTGAATACAGGACTTTTCTGCTGGGAAAGGTCACTCGAGATCTACGGAAGGACATTTTTCGCACTCGTAGAATCTGCACATTGTGTGCATCCTTTTGGGGAGTTAGCTTCAATTCTCGTTCAAGCAGCATGTTTTTTTTGTTGAATATTTTTTTTCTTATTGTTTCTCAATTCTTGCCAATGGTTTTAATATTTTCTCTTGCTATATGCAGTATTCTCAAAATTATTCTAAGACAAACAAATCAAGGCTATTCGTTATCGAGGACCAGAGTAGGCAACATCATAGAACTTGTTGCACACTGGTTGATATTAGCCACACAATTCCATCAGAAACATATCGTAATATTGAGGAATGTAATCCACTGCATCAGGGTGATGCTACTGAACGTTTGGCACACACACACAAAATCAAACACAATAATGTATGCTCATTGAGCAAACAAAGCCCAGTTATTCAGAATGTGGAATACACCATCACACAATAAAATGGAGAGATCAGTTCCCCAAACAAAGATCTGTTATCTGGTGATTAATCCTCTTATTAAAGAAAAAGCACTAACTTTTTCATGTGACAAGTCTACCACTAGAAAAAGCAAGACGCCCGTGTAGAGTATAAAACGCTATTCCCAGCATGCCGTTCTCCTAGACCAGATGTTTGTTATTTACCACCGGACAATTGGTGTGTTCACGGCTAGGCGTGACTTCTGGAGGTGAACTCAGACAATGGTGAACGGTTCTGAACAATTGTTGGACTAGCCAATCGAAACCTGGCACAGGTCAGACTTGGCGACTGTGTTCTAAGACATTTTTGCAGAATTTGGGGAAGTTGGGGGGAGGTCGAGATAAATACTTGCAGATGTAAGCTATTCCTCATGATCTGTGTATGTGATACCACATCAGATTATTTACAGCATGGACGATTCGGGAAATCCCTTACAAATAGGTCCGTGATAGGTAAACAAACACCTGGACCAATGCAAATCAACTGGTCATGGCGACATCCGCCATGTTTGTAGGATTCCGTGTTGAGGGAATCAATTTGGCTGATGCCCCATTATCTCCTCTTCCTGGTGAACAGAATTAGTGGAATATTCCCAATTCAAGGAACAACAAGCATATCGGATATCCAAGACAACCAATGCCTTAGGATATCCAAGATAACCAATGCCTTAGGATATCCAAGATAACCAATGCCTTAGGATATCCAAGATAAACAATGCCTTAGGATATCCAAGACAACCGATGCCTTAGGATATCCAAGACAACCGATGCCTTAGGATATCCAAGACAACCGATGCCTTAGAATATCCAAGATAACTGATGCCTTAGGATGTTCAAGATAAATAATGCCTTAGGATTATGGAGATTTTCATTTGCTTCTGATGCAAACTGATTCATTACATTGTCACCAATTAGAAATGATAAATATATCCATTGCATTCAAAATTATTAAATTCTTATAAATCCTAAAAATAAGTCTATAGATTTGCACAAAATATTGTCTTAATGTATGAATGATTGGGGAATTTTAAGTCAGAGACATTGGAATGAATGAATTAGTAAATTGGATATTTCGCAACAAATCCTTGATTACAGGTAAAAACACTGCTTTGTAGAGCATGTATAAAGACACCCTTCAAATGGTTAGAACAGGTATGACTACATTTTGCTACATATCCCGTGACACCTATCAGTGTTAAAATTAGAGGGGGTCCTGGGGGTCATATACAAATCTGTAATGTGAAGTGTACCTCTTGCAAGTAACATATTTGACAACCATTAACCCTTTCCATGCTGCCGGCAACCGGAGATGCCATAAAGACCTGTGCCTGTACCTAATCCAGCAGGGAGAGGGTTAACATTGGAAAGCGGTTTACATGTTTAACAGCGAACCTTCCATCCTGACCACTACAACTGCATATTGTTCATTTCCAAAACTATCATACCTTACCATCATATTGAGCCGGTACAATCCACGTGTCTTTAACACAGGAAAATCACTGTTGACCTTCAAACACCAACCAGGACTATCATATAGCTTGCTAACCGATCTGAAGTAAAACCACTCGGGTTTTTTCTGTCTATCTCAGTCTGGCCAGTAGCATTGGGTCCAGCTTCTTCACAAGGCCACTTTACGGAATATATTACAGGCTTTGACTTCCCAGTAGTTGTTGGAGAGAGTTTGTGTGCTAATCAACCTTAAAACACCACCGTGACGACTGCTTAGCTTGCCACTGATCTGTCATGAAACACTTGCTTTCCTTCTCTTAAGCCAGAGGCATTGGATCCAGATTTTATAAAACAACTTCCTAATAGGTGTTAGGAGCGAGTGTGTTTGTGCTAATCAACCATAAAATATCACTGCTACTGACACGTCATAACAAAATAAAACTTTCTTTTTCTCCCTCTGCCTCTCTCTCTGCCTTTCTCTCTCTGCCTTTATCTCTCTCTGTTAGACCAGAGACATGTATTGGGTCCAGTTTTGATTTTACAACAAAACTGACCCGCGACTTCCTAGTAGATACAACAAATCCTAGTAGATGTTGGAGAGAGTTTGTGTATGTTAATCAAGCTTAAAATATCACTGATGAGTCATAAAAACTCCCCTCTCTAAGTGAGTCTTCCTGTCTCTCTCTATATCAGATAATAATATCAGACCAGAAGTATTGGGTCCATCATCTTCATACAGTAGACACCCGTTTATCCGGACTTTGGATATCCGGTTCCCTCGCTATCCGTGAGGTTTTTACTGGGAACCGTTTATCAGTCTTCCTATACATAGAATGAATCAAACAACCAGAAATTCAGTTATTCACATGATTTTACTGGGAACGCAACCGTCCAGATAAATGGGAGTCGGCTGTACAACAAGGTGTGGCCAGTAGATGCTGGAGAGAGTTTGTGTGCTTATTAAAACATCACTGATCAATTATAAAATCTCTCTCTCTCTCTCTATCTCTCTCTCTCTCTCTCTCTCTCCTCTCTCTCTCTCTCTCTCTCTCTCTATATATATATATATATATGATTTATTATGACGTAATGTATTGCTTTAATTATGACGTCATATTATGTGTTGTTGACGTAACTGTATAATTTAATAAACGGTCGTCATTCTCCTGAAGGGCGAAAGCGCTAGGGAACAATACTCTTTGTTTTCTGGGTTTTTTTTAATATATATATACTAGTATATCTCGTTCTCTCTTTCTCTCTCTCTCTCCCTTTCCCTATGTTTCTCCTCTCTCTCTCTCTTTCTCTTCTCTTTCTCCATGTCAGACCAGAGGCATTGGGTCAAATGGACTTCTTTATACAAGGCCCAGAGGAGTTTGTGTGTTGATCAACCTCAAAACAACTGTCACTACTACTCGTGCGCGCTACTGATATGTCGTGAAAATTGTTTTCTATCCCTCTCTCAGGGCAGAGGCATTGGGTCCACCTTTTTTTTACAAAGGCATGTTACTTCCTAGTACATATAATACCACTTCCCAGTGGATATTGGAGAACATTTGTGTATGTTGATCAACCTCAAAACAACACCATGACTACTGTACAGTATAATGCTACTGATGTCATAAAAAAATATAAAAAATAAAACGTTAATTTTTATTTTTTCTCTCAATGTCAGGCCAGGGGTCTTGGGTTAATTTTTGTTTTTACAAGAAAGCCTCTTATAAATGGATACAATAAGTCCTAGTGAATATTATTATCATTATTATTATTGCAATATATAATATGGTAACAGGGGTAGAAAAAAGCATAAATTTCCAGATAGCCAAGAGGGCACTCTGTTCTGGAAACTATTTAAAGTGCCTTCCTAAAAATATAAGGGCCCTTAATTTTCTATTAAAATAATGGTTTTTATTATATATAATGACTATACAATGTATGTGTTTTGCTGACTGATTACTCAAAGTCCCGACATAACCCTCTGCCTGCTGGGTTAGGCACATACACTGCTGTTTAAGGCATCTCCGGTTGGCTGCAGCAGGAGGAGGGTTAAATTAAATCAGTCCAAAAGGTTATTACCTAATAACATTGTTTCACAACATCTTCACAAGTCATATCCCCTCTTAAATCAACATCTAACTTATGAGGTGATAACTGGGTCCTAAAGTTAGGAGCTCCTAAATAGTCAGGGCACCATCGGGGTCATAAAGTTAGGAGTTCCTAAAGTTAGGATGTCATCCAGAAACAGGGGCATGGAGATAATTTAAATAAGTTAAATTTATATGTCCAAAAACACTGCTGATCCTTCATTAATTTTGTTGAGTATATGTCAGTAGCCGGCTGAGGAGTACACATCTACCAGTGTCTGTCCATAGTCATGCTGATAGTGATCAGATTAGGAAACTGCGATACATATAAATACCGCTGATATGTGTAAATATGTGTAAATGTGTCAAATGCAAATTGGCTGGAGGACTTCCTATAAGTAGGCGTCCTCTAGGGATATTGTATCATTTTATCAGTGGCCTATTTAAATATGAAAAGATGATCATACTTTTGAATGAACAATCTTATTTGTTTATCTTGTATATTAAAGGCATTCAATCATGGTTTGTTGACAGATTTCATGGCCAAATATATTTTACTGAAAGTATGTACATTTGATTGTTCTACACAATGAGCAACAAGCTACATTTCTCACTGGTTTTTAATATTTTCATATTTTATTTATTTTCTATCTCGCCAATTTAAAAATGTGGAGATTTAAAAATATAAAATATGAAAATATTGAAAACCAGTGGGACAAGTGTAAAACATAACTAGTTGCAATATTTACTTGTGTAGACAAAATCAAATGTACATATCTTCAACCATGAAATACGTGAACAATTCACAATTGTATAGGTTTAAAAAAAAAAGGTGTACTCACTTTTTTTGAAACGTCCATCTCTGGTCTGGTCCAGATAGCCATGCTTGTGGATGTAGCCTGCAACACACAATGAAAAACATAAAAAATGACATGTTTGCGATGTCAAAATGTCAAAAGCCAACGTCATCTGTAAAAGAATTGTCTCAGCTGGAGGTATTGGCTTGGTAAAGTGGATGTGGAGTTTAGAGAAGCTTTGAAAACAATTTCGTTCGTATCACGGCTTGTCGGTCTACATCAGGAGGAAACTCCCAGCACCTGTAGCACTGAAGGTTACAGCAATGATGGAACTGCCAGATGGTACTGACAAACCACAGATGGTGGAAAATGTCGAACAACTAAAGAGATTTCTTTGAAAATTTCACTAATATACCTACGATAATGATAAAGGGTTAATTAACCCTCTCCCTGCTGCAGGCAACCGGAGATGCCCTAAAGAGCAGTGTTTGTGCATAATAAATCCAGCAGGGAGCGAGTTAAAGTAACAATATGACTGGGGTGTGAGTGAATATGGAGTTTAACGTCGCTGCGGGAATCTTTCACCCATTTGCGACGATTATATGACTGGGGAATTGGAGACGTAAATGGAGATATTTGTGTGGAAATGGTGGAGATAACCCACTCCACAGCGAGATATCACATGTGAACTTCAATACAGAGCCAAACTAAAAGAAAATCTGTTTATGACTGAGTTCTCTACAGCAATATAATCATAGATGAATGCTCCCTTTTGCTCCTGTTAAAGTTTCTTACATGTTTGTGTTACTGGGATACTAATGATCTTGAATCTGAACAAGCCGCTGACACAGGTTACATCAACATGATAGGTGTGTAGAACGTCTACAGCAAGATAAAATGCTCAACTTTCTGAATGGAAATCATGACAGAGGTGAGTACAGTCGAGTATTTGAAAAATAAACTTGCAGATTATTAACGATCCAGAGTTACCGTAGAGGGCAGACTGTGACAGCAGAAAGCTATTAGGATCATTGCAGGTCATAAGGGTTGTATTTGCAGGGTAATGTTAATAAATATAAAACATGGTTATGTCTTGAGCCAGACAACCACAACAATATTATGAGGAATAACAACAAAACATACCAAGCAGTATGACAGAATTACTAAAAATATACATACAAATTTGGGATTGATAATGAATTATGCATTGAACCTTTTGGTCGTACATGTAGTTTTAATTTGGCTTATTTTTCCCTTTAGAGATTAAATTCCGCTTTCAAGATTCTTTTACTTATATCACAACATCTTAAACCCGCAACATCCACAGTGTTGATTGTTGCAGTAAACCTGCGAACACCGGCTAGTACTGACAGACACATTACAGACACATTAGACACATTACAGACACATTACAGACACATTACAGACACTGCATCCTTGAGCGATTATCAATATGGTGTCAGCAAGGTAACTTTTGCAAACATTTGATGCAGGACAGGATTTGAACCAGGGTCTTTGTCTCCAGTCTAACGGTCTACCACTGCACTACCACCCACTCTCATAGTATCAACATAACAACATTTTCAAAAAGGTATGAAAACTGAAAATTCTTACATGTATGATATCCATCAACCAATTTGGGGTAAGATTTGTGTTTCAAATACTCTGTACTTGTGTAATAGAATACCTCCTTCATGATCAATCACAATCACAATCGGAGGACTCCACAATTTGACGATCTGATATTTTTACAGGTGTATCCTCTTGGTGTATGGCAAATCCTTACACCACACTGGCATCAGAAACCATTCAAGATCCAACAGATAAATGTCGTCTCAATCCCTTGAATATCCTAATTCTTTAACAACAGTCTTTATACCATAATGGTATCTGACATGATTCACAACCACAAGATCCAACGAATCGATGATGCCAAGAGGCACTCACGAATCCAATATTCTTTAATAAGTCTTGATACAGCAATGGTATTAGACACAATTTATAACCCGCAAGATCCGATGATTCGATGCTGTCTGAAGTAATTAAAACTCCAAATTCTTTAACAATGTTCCAGCAACAATAGTAAATTGATAAAGAGATTCTGCAAAGTTTGTCATGTGGAACACTCAGCCTCTAAGCAGGCTACAATCTTCCCATCAGTTAAATGGAGGTAATGCTGATGATATTACTATTCCCCATTACTGACCACTACTGACCAGAGAACTGGACATAAATCCTTAATGAGTGACCACACAGATGGGTCCACATGTAGGCTACTCTGGAAGCAATTCAGGCTGTTTAGTCCATTACAAACTCCAACAGACTTTGGTGGCGATTACAACCACCTGCATAAACAACAGTCCGTTGATGATTGTCTCTCAGAAAGAAATATCAGCTGCCAGTACCATCATCTTCAAATCTCAACACATGTCCGAAACATCAATTGTGTTTTTTCGAATATTCTCGACCGATACTTTCAACCACTGTATCCTTCCTCGAGCAACAGTTCAAATGATTTCAAGCCAAGCTTAACAGTTAAGAGATGACCAAAGCCTCGGTGCAGGTGGTTTAGCACATACAATTAACAGTAGAGACATGCCTCTCCAGCCTTAACCCTTTCAACATTACTCCCATCACACTCAAAACCATACGAGAATTCAAAAACAGGTGTTAATTCCAGCATACGCACATTTTTCGTCGTGATCTGACAAAAACACCTTAAAATTACCTCCGATATTGTGCATAAAATTTTTGGTCTTGATTAATTTTGATGCAGAGTTTCAAGGGTTAAAGGTATGCCCCTCTAACCGCCAACCATTAGCCTCATCTTAACAAGCTCACAATACTTTCACCAGCCAGATGGAAAAAAGAAAGACATAGCTGACACCCCTGTCTCACACCAGTAGGTTGAAGCAACAGGAGACAGATCAGCACGAATTCAAGGCCAAACACAAATAAAACTTTAGAGTCACAAGATGGGACAAGAATGTACAAAGTCATGTTACATTCTATATATTGCTCTACAATAGTCACTGAGTTTGCACTGAATGAGGAAATTGAAAGTGCTGTGCTGGCTATTATTTATGACTGCTACCAAAATATTCACCTACACTTTCATGAGTAGTTCAAGGAAATAACAATTGACCTACCACAAAACTTGAAATAAATTCTTCCTTATGAGCAGATGAGCATATGTTCACTGCACATATCTAAAATTAAATCTGATTGGCACATAACCCAGTGTTTTAAATGAAAACAAATATAATACACATCTCCAATATTACAGCGATTGAAACTTACCAATAAAACTTACTAGCCCGAATAGTGATACAAATAAAAAAAAACAATATAAAAAACATGAATTTCTACTAGCCCTTAGGATACCTTTAACACTATTGGGAGAAATGGTCCGGGCTAGCGGGCTAGTGTTAATTTCCATCCCTGAATATTAGTGTATCACTTGAATAAATAGTGCTTTAAATTGATACAAATGTTCAAATACATCTCCAGAATTAGTGTATCGCTCGAATAAATTTGATATTAATATTTGCTTTTATTCTAACAACCTCTTTGGAAATATATTATTTCGTAATTCTTTGCAACCTAGTGTTCTCAAACTAACACAACTGTAAGACCTATTGCCGATACACCGGGCAAGTGGACAGAAACAAATAATGACCACAACGCGGCCTTAGCTGACCACCTCGGGCGGTCGCGTCCTGTTGCGATGTTTGTCCATGTGTGACCGTCTTACGCGGTCACCAGACGCTAATCACTGTGCCAATATTTGTGATGAGTCATAAGTGATCTACTTGTCTCTTCGTGTAGACATGTCACCCTCAGGAGATATTTAACTAACCGATACATGACAACTACATGACAATTGCATGACCGGTACAACTACGTGGCTATTAAAAGACCTATACACGACTATTATATGATCATGCATGGCTTGATAGATGACCAATAATAGACAACAAATGATCACTACATTGTCAATACATTTCTTACAAAACTGATGCATTGCGTTACAATTGCATGACCAATACAACATATGACTATTAATTAACGCTCTCCATGCTGCAGGCAACCGGAGATGCCCTAAAGAGCTGTACTCGTGCCTAATTCAGCAGGGAGAGGGTTATGAGACCGCTACGTGACTATTACATGACAATACATGGCCAATAGACGACCAATAATAGACAACAAATTGTTAGCATTTCTAATCCAAGCAAGATAATCGTGCTTCCAGTCTTTGAAACTGGCAACAAGCTACACATTCAATAATACACAGCGAACATTAATTAAGTTAAATGCAATGGTTTTACTAATACTACAAACACTTAGGAATGAAGGAAGCCTCAATTTATGGCTGGACTTAATATAAATACATGTACAACCTTCATGAAATGCAGGTTAGGTCTGAAGATGTCATAATACCAGTAATGTTTTGATGTGCATCTTTAAATATTGTTCAGAGATTTTTAGCGAAATGATTGCCTAAACTAATAGTAATAGCTGAGCAAAAGAGATCTAGACAGTCTACACCTACCTGTAAAAAGGTAAAATACTACAGTACAACAATATTCATCGCATTCACTCCTGTCATCTTTATTGCACTGTTTTCGTAAAGGACATCATTTATTGCACTGTTCTTGCAAGGACAAATCCAACAATTTGGCTATATATATTCAGCAGCATTTATTTATTTATATTTTTCATGTTTTGTTTTTGTTTTCATTTATACATAGCAAACAAATCTTCCAAGAAAAGCCAGACAGATTGTCCATTTCATCTTGAGCATGGCCTTTGATAAAAACTTCAGATAGTTACTAAAATAAGATTCTAAATGTTGTACGCCAAACAATATCTGCTTTGGACAAACAATAAACTCTTGTTACATCTGATAAAGAAAAATCTTGAGATTTTCGAAGTAGCTTTGCTTGAAGCTTGTTCTCCGAAGGAACACAAAATATGCCGAGGGTAATTTTCTGCAGAATAAAGTATGTCAAATGTTGGTAATATTATTAAACATAGTCGCCTTGAATAGGGCCTACATTTTTTATTTCCTCAGCTAGCATATATAATTGGGCTCGTTATTAGTGAAACATTTCCGATACGATAGTGTTGTGATATAGTAATTGACCGATTTATATACATATGAAATCATTAGCTAGAAATTATTACTTCTTGTACTTAATTTTTAGTTAACAGCAGTAGCAAAATTGTAGCAGTATTGTTGTTGTTTTTTGTGATAGTGTTTATAGTCGCTTTCTAGAATCTCTAGCAGCATTTTTATTTCATTTTATTTATTTTTTTGTAATATAGTCGCTTTCTAGAATCTTTCACTACCATCACGACTTGTCAGTTTAGGGCAGGAGAAAACCCGCAACATCCGAAGCGCTGAATATTGCAGTAAACCTGCGAGCACCGGATGGTACTGA
>JAUTBQ010169107.1:0-11922 GCA_032361185.1 Lepetodrilus ovalis | reverse complement strand
AAGTCAATTTCTAAAAGCCCTGAAATGACAAAATTATTCCCTTCAATGGCATGAGTTTGATGAAATAAAATTAAGATTTTGTATATGTATTCACACAAAGTTGCATGCATTTATATTATTATTCACACATGCCTATACAAATTTACACATTACTTTAATTTTATTTCATCAAACTCATGCCATTCTATCCGGCAATTAAAGGGAATAATTTTGTCATTTCAGGCTTTTTACAAATTGACTCATTGAACTGAAATTCAATGAAAAAAATCAGGTATTATACAGATTACCTGATTATACAAATTAACTATAACATATATATAGTTGGAATAGTATGTTGTCTACCGTACAGCGGCGTCAAGTAAATGTACATTGCAGTTGTAGCTAGAACTAATCCAAATAATTATCTTGTCTTTGGTGTATTCAACTGATCTTATAGGAAAGTGACCAAACGTTTTCAGTTATTTCCCTTTTCATGTGTATTATAGAACCCAGGATGCAGACAGCTAATTTCTTTCTTTCTAATCAACCTATCGGTTGTACATTATAGTGAAATGTTCCGTCTACCTATGTACAGCGGTGGAAATGTTTTTCTGAAGCACAAACATGGTTTTAGTTATGTCAAGTGAATGTACTTTGCAGTTATATCTAAGAAAGTCCAAACTAACCATAAATGTCTGTGATATTATGCCTTTAAGGAAGTACTCATCTCCACCAGGAAGGCTATGCTTGCTTCTACCCTTTCCTGAATACTATGATCCAGCTGGTAACATGGTACACAGACACGGCAGAGTGAGTTGTCAACCGCAACCTACATGGCGACTGATTCATGATGACACTGAGGAGATATGGCCAGCAAGTAGGTAGAGCTCTATGTTTTCGAACGAATATAATTGGACTATGACTGCCGACGACAACGTTTTGATTTCGCATTGCCACAAAATCAAAGGTAATCGGTTTTATGGTAAGGGATCGTAACGAGTAAGATCTAACTATACATCTATCAGGTGTTTGTCTCCTTGAGTTTTAATTATCAATCCTCAATCAGATATGGTTCATACACGAATTGTAGGTGACCTAGTCTGCCCTTCAATGATCGGCTATTGTATGGTATTGGTATGCATAGTATGCATTACCTTGAAGTTGCGTCATACGAATATCAAAAAAGGTCAAAGTATAAAGGTTCTACCGGGTTCCCATGACATGGAAGCACTGGATAGTTTTGTTAGATAATCAGAAACGAACAAAGGTTTAATCCTTTATTAATTTTCATTATTGGACCGAATCTAGAAACATTATTTATTTTATTTATTTTTATATGTAAATAGCACCCTTTCCATACTGAATATGTTCGAGGGTGCTTTACAGTGTAAACATAAAACACTAAACGATGAAAAAAAACATAGACATAAGATATCAAATGAACGCAAAAATATGTGATAGCATGTTAAATTGAGTCTAAATAGTGAAGTAGAGTTTAATATACTGTTAAAAATAATAAATAGACTGGAATAATAATAAAAAATTGGAGATATAAAATGTGACTAGATATTAGCAAAGTGGATTAGAAAGAATACGACTTGTAGTGGTAAGATATATTTCTAGATTTAAAAGTAAAAAGAAATGATGAAGAGAAACAATAGTACTTGTCAGGGAAAGATGGTTGTACCAAAATAATCATAACTGTAAGGGAATTAACCCCGATAGTGACCTCTGACCTATGCAAAGATGATATTGCCACTACAAGTGGCGTGACTGTACATTTCTCAGCTTACGTGACCAAGTATACTAATTTCTGAAAATTAGTATTCTCCAAATTAATCAATTCAGATCCGAAAGTACGGCTCCTCTGGTAGAGGTGACAGTCGTTAGTTTCACATTTGCCACCTATAGAATGCCCAAGTACTGTATGCTAGGGACGTTTAGTTTATACTTGATTCTTTTTTGTATTAGAGTTAGCATAGACACCTGGGGCGGTATCCTATAAACAGCTTAAGACTAAGTCAGCAAAACACTAACTTTGCGACCCATTTTGACCACGTTTTCTATATTGGATTAGTCTGAATAGATTCAATAAAGCTGGGCTAAGCCAAATACAGAAAACAAAATAGGTTGATAACTAAGGTTTGTGCTGCTGATTTAAGTCAAGTAAAAACTTAAGTTCTTTATAGGAAACCGCCCCAGCCTTATAAATTATTGAACTAAACCAACCATGCCAAATAATCCGAAAGTAAAAAAGATAGTAAATAATGACAATGTCGGGTTGTTTATTTCTTATAATAATGCAAGGTATACCCTAGCAACAGTCTGGACTTGCATTTTAAAACATAATAATATCAAATGGACAAATACAATAGGCGTACAAGTAGATATATCCATCAACAACAGCGTTTGTTGACCCGATATCGTTCACTTCCTGTATTGTTGATGTCCGGTTTCAAAGTTCTGCACGTGTCCATGTAATTAGGTCACAGCGCTGATGTGTGCAATGCATCATTGCATGCATGTCACTTAAGTATGCATGCATCTGTTCACAATTGTCCCTCCTATTAAGAGAGGATAGTTTCACTCCTGTACACACTTCTACATTTCAACAAAGTCTCCTGTACACCCTCCTTATAAACCATAGAGCAATCAATAAGTATTTCTCAGAGTTCCAGAAATTTTTAAATGTCCGTCCTATTTCATGTATTTGAGTGAGATAGATAGATAGATAGATAGAGAGAGTGGGGGATGGAGTGTGTGTGTGTGTGTGTGTGTGTGTGTGTGTGTGTGTGTGTGTGTGTGTGTGTGTGTGTGTGAGTGAGTGAGAGAGACATTGGCAACACTACATAAGAATGAATAAAAGCAAACAAACATTTTAATTGTGTTTCACCGCGATCTAAATGTACACCTTTCTTGACATCATTCATCCTATACGTGATTACCTGAGCGCCCGGATGTCGGAGAAACCTTTCTGAAATGTCGTGGGACTTGAAATTCCGCGTTTAGCTTGAGATACCAAAATAATAAATCCTTATGTTATCATACATGGGTTACCACCTATAGATTGACCGTCTTATATATCCGTCTTCATCAGTATAAATACAGTATTCTGTATAAATTAGAATGGTTCTTTTCAGCCAATTGTACTTGTGAAAATGAACGATCCACATATCCAAGTCGGGTCCAAACCCCCGGGGTACCAGTGTGCGAGATAATGGATCCGTCCAGGTCTTGCATGTTAGTGCCTACCGATTTGATATACTAGTACATTGTATTGGTATTTCAAAGTATTTTCTATTATTTCTTGTTCTTCTTGCAGAGTTTCAATGGTGATTAGTCTTGGAATCTGTTGGTAAGGACTACACTTCAGGAAGCGGAGATAACAAATTATTTTCCCCGTGAGTAGCATTTTGTACGATATTACACAAGATTCCTTGTGTTTGATACCATATTCTATTTTTAATATCAATCAACTATTGATGAATCTAAGCCAATAAAGAGATGAAATCACTATTTGTTGACATAATCGATGGTCATACGTATATACGTATTTATACGTTTGATTTGTCTACGCAAGCATACTGTGCAACAGACAAAATTTTCCGCATTTCCCGGTTGTATCTTCATATTTTTTCATATTTTTGCCAGATAATTTTTTTTTTTTAAATATTGAAAAACAGTCATAATACGTAAAATGTAGCTTGTT
Organism: Lepetodrilus ovalis; assembly: GCA_032361185.1. Classification (NCBI taxonomy): domain Eukaryota; kingdom Metazoa; phylum Mollusca; class Gastropoda; order Lepetellida; family Lepetodrilidae; genus Lepetodrilus; species Lepetodrilus ovalis. The sequence goes on along the minus strand of JAUTBQ010169107.1, from coordinate 8,234 downwards.
GCCCAATTCGTTTGTATAGATAAAAAAACAAAACATATGCACATATTTTCAGGTAAATATGTTTCGCAGCAAACAAAACGTTGGTTGTCCTGTTCCAGGACCTTATCAAAATCCATTCAGGATCCTGGCAGGTCACTTTCACCTCGCTCATTCTAATTAGGCTTGTGGGAGTCTTACAAGCTGATTTGTGAAAAAAAACGCAGGAAATGAGGGTGTGCGTGTCCTGAGGGGGATGTCTCATGAACAAAATGATACTACTCTTGGAGAATTTGGGGGTGGGGTGTACGGTAGACCCTCCGATATAAAAAGAAAATAATACTAAAACATTTCGCGAGGTAAAAAAATAAATGAGAAAACAATATAAAATATGAAAATTTCCTAGCAATATCCAATCAGGACCAGGGTCCTGATGGGATTTTATTAGGATCCTGGAACAGGACACCTAACTATTTGTTTGCTGTGTTGACCATGAAATATGTCAACTAATTGAGATGCTTTTAATCTTTATTATTCTTGATGTTCTCCAGCATGGATGACTGTGTATATCCGGTTGACATCACGTATCTATCTGGTACTGGGCTCAGGAGAAGCAGGTCTCAACACAGCCAGGATTGCACCAGCAGTGAGGAAGAGGAAGATGAAGACCAAATTCGAAAACGTGCACACAGAAGACAACGGAAAGGTAACAAAGCTCTACCAGACGTGCACTCTCAGGATTTTGGAACTGAAGATCCATCTAATGTGAATGAAGCCACAAGTAGAAGAGGCAATAGCCGAGGTCGCGGTCGAGGTAGAGGTAATCGTGGTAGGGGTCAAAGTGATCGAGGCAGAGGACAAGGTAACCGAGGCAGAGGACAAGGTGACCGTGGCAGAGCTCAAGGTAGCCGAGGAAGAGGTCAAGGTCATGAGCGTGGAATGAGGTGGTGGCAGAGTTGTGAAGCGGTTGGAGCAGCAGCAAGTCAAACTCAGAGTCAAACGTATACCCAGTGGCCAATGGGTTACAAGAAACTCAGTGAACTAGCATCCAACCAATGTAATGAAGATGTAACCTTAGAGTTGACCAGCTCCAGGAGTGGCTTTGAACCTTTAATAAAGACAGACAAAATAAGACGAGATCTGATGTTTTTAATTGTACAGGTCTTAGAAAAGTCTTGTAAATCTACACACAGAGAAAGTGTGCTTCGGGTTCTGTCTTTAATCTGTTCCTCAGATTTTATTGAAAAGCATGTCGTGAAATTCTTGACTGATTTACTGATTTCAAATGGTAGGGATGACATGGTAGATACAATCAATAGAGTATTGTTTTTGTTTGAGAATATTGAACACAAGCTTCCTTCATCAGCTGCAAAGTGTGTGGCAAGTTTGATAGTCATTAAATCTGTCTGCGACACTCACAACTTACTCCTCATAGAACCTTCCATTGAACTCAAAAGGGCAGAATTGCTTGAATTATGCCAAAAGTCTGCATTAGTCGAGAAAGAAAAGAGTAAAGAGAAGCAACAACTCCACCACAGAAGGCGAGACACTGTTCTGAACGCAGACGAAGACGCACCTCCAGAGAACTTCCGTGAAATCAATATATTTCCAGATTCCCAGGATCTACATCATCAGTTGGATATGTTTCTCAGGAAGAACAAGAAGCAAGGAGCATATGCAAATCTCGACACGTATCTGGATGTCCAGTTCCGGTTGCTAAGAGAAGACTACATACAGCCTCTGAGACAAGGAATCCAGGAGTACCGAAGCAATCAGATGAAAGGACAAGGTTCTAAGCAACTCAGTGATCTCCGTTTGTACAAGGGCATTCACATTATTGGATCCGTCTGCTGCGAAGATGTTGAAACTAGGCTGAGGTTTGACACATCATCAACCAGCAAAATCAGATGGCAGGCATCAAAACGGCTCTTGTATGGGTCGCTTGTTTGCCTCTCACAGGATGACTTTGAAACGATCATTTTCGCGACAATCACGAATCGAAATGTGAAGGATCTCGAACAAGGCATAATTCAGGTTAGGTTTGACAGTGACATGGACGTTGTCTTAAATGCAAAACCAAGTGATACCTTCCTAATGGCTGAAACAACCGCTTACTTTGAAGCATACAAGCATGTTCTACTCAGACTGCAAAGTATCACGGATAATATGCCTTTCCAGAAGTACATTGTGGAATGTCTATCAAGCGTTGGACCACCGAAATATTTCCTTCAAACTGGAAGAGTTACAAGCTACGATCTTTCAACACTAGGAACTGGGGAAACCTTGAAAGCACCTATACCTATTCTGAACACTCAACGTTGGCCAAATATCTCAAAATTCAACCTTGACCCCACACAGCTGGATGCTGTCAAGACGGCTCTGACAAAGGAAGTGGCAATCATTCAGGGTCCACCTGGCACCGGAAAGACTTACGTTGGTCTGAAGATTGCAGAGGTGCTGTTCAACAACAGGGATGCATGGGCAACAGACTCCACAAGCAACGCTGTACTTGTGGTCTGCTACACAAACCATGCTTTGGACCAGTTCCTGGAAGGGATGGCACATTTTCTGGACGAGGGAATTGTTAGAGTAGGAGGAAGAAGCAGCAGTGAGTTGCTCAAAAACTTCAACTTGAAGGAATTGAGAATGGAAAGAAGAAAAGAAAGAAAGGTTAGGAAAACTGTAAAGGATAACTCCATGGACTGCAAGAGACTGATGACCGTTCTGAAGCGTGACATTGAAGAGGTTGCAGGAAGAATTGAATCGGGTTCCATGGGCATTCTTCATGAAAGGGTTCTCCAGCCATTTATGGATGATACGCATTACAACAGCTTGACAAGAGGACATCATTCAAAAGCAATGTCCTCAGCCTTGAAGCAATGGCTGGGATTTGACAATCTCAACACAAAGAGTGAAACACAGCTGTCACTTGATGCTGAAATATGCAAGTACGTGAAGATAATTCTGATCCCAGGTGTGGCACTCAAGAACCACAAATATGTGAAAGATGAAAAAGTCCTGTCTTTGGAACTTGTCAAGCGAGTCGAGCTCTATCGCACATGGGTTGATCATTTCAGATCTCACATAGAGAAAAAGATTGAAGAGTTGGAAGAGGGCCAGTATGGTGGCTTTTCAGATGTCAATGAATTGAACGGATTACAGTTTAACCTGGAGTCGTCGTACCACGAGATAATGATGGACACGCTGATTCGTCCATTTGTTCCCGAAAACATCTTCAGGATCATTGCATCTGCTAAGGAGTATTCCCGTGGTGAGGTCGGATTTGCAATCAAGGCATGGCTTCAAGCTTCCAACGAAACCTGGAATGAAAAAAGTCTATCTGCCTTGCAGTGTTTGAAAAGAGAGGCAGCAGAGGAAGGAATTGATTACGATGACGATGACAACTTTGAAGATTCCATTGACGCGGATGAAGAAGCTGATATAATCGCTTCAGAAAGATTCGTGGATGACCACGATGATATATTCCAGACAAAATCAGGAAAGTCGGCTTTCTTAGCGATGAAGGCTATGGAAGATGTGACACTGAGTATGCAGAGCATGGAGACAGGAGATGCCAGCACTAAAGACGGAGGTGCAGACAAATGGGAGACTCAGCCCCATCAGAGGAGAAACATGAAGAAACGCCTTGAAAGTATTTTGATGTCCTCGGACATTATGACAGAAAGCCAGGTGAAGATGATCAACAGGGATGTCTGGACAGTTGAAATGGACCAACGGCCGTCTCTATACAGATTCTGGGTACAGAACTACCAAACATACCTGAAGCAGTCAATTCAGGATAGAGAGAAAGAGTATCACGATACATCTAGGCGTCTGAAGGAGGTCCTTATGGAAGAAGACAGAGACATTCTGGAGGACGCTCTGGTTATTGGAATGACGACAACAGGAGCTGCTAAGCATGCGCTGTTACTTCAAGCTGTCGCGCCCAAGATCATTATTGTGGAAGAAGCAGCCGAAGTTTTGGAATCTCACATCATTACCACATTGAACCCCCAATGCCAACACCTAATTTTGATTGGTGATCACCAGCAACTGAGACCAAACCCAACAGTCTACGATTTGGCGAAGACGTACAATTTGGATTTATCCCTCTTCGAAAGGCTTATCAACAATGATATGCACCATGTAACCCTGGGCCTACAGCACAGAATGAGACCGGAAATCTCCCTCCTGATGAAGCACATATATCCAGATCTCAATGACCATGAAACTGTCTGTTCGTTTCCAAATGCCCTCGGCGTTGAAAAGAACATATTCTTCCTCCACCATGAATATCGTGAAGAGCACCAGAATGAATCCAAGAGCAAGACAAATGAGCACGAAGCAGCTTTCATTACAGCCTTATGTCGTTATTTCCTGCTCCAAGGATACAAACCCTCTGACGTTACCATTCTGGCTGCGTACACAGGACAGATTCTCCTGATTAAGAGACACATGGCCAAACAGGTTACACTGTTCAAGGGTGTACGTCTCACCTCCATTGACAACTTCCAAGGAGAGGAATCCAAGATCATATTATTGTCGCTGGTTCGTAGCAACGAACAAGGATCGGTCGGTTTTCTTAGCATTGACAATCGAGTGTGCGTTGCCCTCTCGCGAGCCAAAGAGGGATTGTATGCTGTTGGGAACTTCAAACTACTCGCAGACAAGAGCGCTCTGTGGGGGAAAATCGTGGCCACTCTGAAGGAAAATAAATGCATTGGACTGTCTCTTCGTCTTGTATGCCAGAATCACCCAGAAATGGCAGTGGATGCTTCAAAGGCAGCGGACTTTGAGAAGAACGCGCCAGAAGGAGGATGCACAAAAATATGCGATGCTCGACTCGAATGTGGACATGTTTGTGAGCGTGTTTGCCACAACGTAGATCGAGCTCACAAGAAGTTCACGTGCAGGAAGCCGTGTCAGAAAGGATTCGAAGATTGTGAACACGCATGTCCAAAGAAATGCTTTGAAAAGTGTTCAAGATGCCGGGTGTTGGTGACCAAAACCATACCCATGTGCGGACATGTTGATCAGATTCCATGCTCCACGGAGCCTCATATATGGAACTGTAAGAATGCCTGTAAAGTCTTCCTGCCGTGCGGTCACAAGTGCAAAGGTAAATGTGGGGAGTGCAGGAAGAGCGGGCATCCAGACCTTTGCAAAGAGGTTGTGGAAAACATCTGGCCATGTGGACACGTGATGCCGGTTCAATGCCACGAGACCAAGCTAAGTACAATGTGCAAGCGTCCGTGCACGGCGACTCTCGACTGCAGTCACAAGTGTATGGGCTCTTGCGGAGAATGCTACCACGGGCGAGTACACGTTCCGTGCAGAAAACCCTGCAAGAAAACACTGCCATGCCGTCACCAATGCCAACAGCCATGCGGTGCTGAATGCACGCCATGTACAAAGCCATGTACATCTTCTTGCTCGCACAGCCGATGCCCAGATCCATGTGGACAAGTCTGTCGACCCTGCAAGGAGCAATGTTCCAATGGATGCGAACATTCGCGTTGCACAAAGCTCTGTTCGGAACCCTGTAACAACGAACCTTGCGAGAAGCCGTGTTCCAAGACTCTGCCTTGCAATCATCAGTGCGTGTCTTTATGCGGGGAGGCGTGTATCTGTTTGGAATGTAACGGAAACTGCTTAGCCGGATCATCAGAAGTTACCAAAATGAGAGCTGGCGTGACATACATCAAACTTCAACCATGCGGCCACGTCTTCGACCTTCAATTCATTGACATCTGGATGAAAGATTGTGCCTCGAATCCTTACTGTCCCAAAGCCCAATGTCAGAAGACAGTAGCACAGACTATGAGGTATATGAACGTCGTCAAGAAAAGCGTTCTGGAAATTCAGGACATGAAACAGAATCTCGCTAGGGAACGCGTCAAGGCAATAGCAACGGCAGCACGTCTAAAAAGTTCCATTTCTCGGTCGTCATTGCCGATGGCAACTATTAGATCTCTGGTCGGTGTCTTGGACATTAATACTCCCAACGTAAACTCTGTGAAGAGCATCGAGAATCAGTTCCAAATGCTAAAGGATCTGAACAAGCTCCAGCCTGTCTTGAACAGTCCACCTCTGAAAGACACTCAAATCCGCAAGGACGTCCAGTCGCTTCAGAAGCATCTCCTTCAGACGAAGCAATTCATGAGCGCTCAAATGTTACGAGAGTACAAATCTGAAATCCAAAGGATGTTAGGTCAAATTAAAACACATTTGGCATCTCCTTAGTCACCGAGGAAGCTTCTGCATGACGGTGACCTACAAATACCCCTCCATTGAGAAATCGGAAGAATTTGTGACTAATTTGTCACTAATTACATCCTGAAACATAGCCAATCATGTTCACAATATATCGCTCACTGTTTCACACCCTCTTAAACACTAAGCATATGCATCGCAGATGTTCAGTAAGCATGTGATGTGAGTTGCGAGGATAACTATTCCACAAAGTTGCGTTATTCACGTCAATGAGTTGGTACATATGTTACATACCCAAAACTAAACTTACGTGTGTAGACCTACGTTTATAGACCTGAAATTACCCACACAATTGGTTCACACGTAGACAAAGTAGCTTCGTCTCCATAATGCTTCTGCTATCCGTAATATGGATATAGCGTAATGCATGTGGAGCGATAGACATCTGGATTTCTGGACTAGTTCACAGGAAGCCTTATAGTACAAGTTGGAAAGGTTACGTGTGAAAATTTTAGAAGAAATTTAAAAATAAAATTATGTATTGATGTAGAAATGTGGTTTGTATTTTAACAGAACAGTGTATGTCGCATGTGTTTTCATAAAAAAATGGGAAAAGTCGCATGTAGATTTGTGTATATTTGTTTTGTATATGCTAGCAGAAATTAAATGGTTATTCGTGATTCGTTAACATTTACAGTGTATTTATATAGAAAATACGGTGTATATTTTGTATAGAACAGTATCAATATGTAGCACTTGTGACTTTCAGTAAACAATGGAAGCATCACATTCCTATTTATTAAATATGCATGTATGTGTAATTGTGTATACTACTCTGGGTATCGTTTCTCGAAGCTCTCATATCTCCTACGAGGCCATAAGCACTGCCGTAGCAATCTATTTTACATGACACTCGTGCACTTACGAGAGCGCTATGATGCAACGAAAATTGTAACAACTGCGAAAAATGTAACAAAACAATGTTTTCTTACATTTTTCTTACATCACATAAGAAAAATGTAACAAAACAATTGTTCGTCATAGGTTTGCCACGAAATATGTAACAATGTGTTGCTAACGATCAAAATAAATGTTTTTATATCTGTTTGTACACATAGTGAACCCTTACAACTGAATTAGTAGTTGCCAGTGTGATTATTTCCATTTGGCATCATGGACGTTATATAGCATTTTTTTTTCAAAAATGCACCCTGGACCGTTTTCATGACATATTTAAAAAAAATAGAATAACCAGGCAGTTGAGATTTGCATGATCGATTGTTGATGGCTTTCCGGAGTATGAGGCATGCATTTCCTTTAATACATGTTTTACAAAGCATTAAAATCCACTTCATTAATAGGCGTTTTGGTCCGAATTGGAGTTAAAATGCAAAGTACACTCACTTAGCAAACATATATCTACTTACGTTTGTACCTCCAGATATCATTCTGCGATACAATTTACATTTCCGGTACAACATGAATAATGTACGGTAATATAGTCTACACATTTTGTTCGTACTAAGTTCGAAAGAAAACTAAGTACGATTTTTTTTTGGTTACATTTTTCGTTGCAACCCATTACGAAAAATGTAACAACAAAATATGTGTTACATTTTTCGTACATGATGTACGAAAAATGTAACAACATATTTTTTGTTACATCTTTCGCAGTTGCTACATTTTTCGTTGCATCAGCGCTATGGTCTCCTAGAGCTTCAAGAAACAATACGCAGGTATTATTTCATCCTGTTGTAAGAGTATACATATGTTCTTATGAATGATGTGTGATATAACGAAATGACAATTTTGTATATATTTTTGTCACATAAATACTATTTGTATATAAAATAATATAACGAAATGACAATTTTGTATATATTTTTGTCACTTAAATACTATTTGTATATAAAATAATATATTTGTTTTATTATTGCATAATGATGTTATTAGATGAGTTAGATGCTATTAAAGGGGCAAGATCATACTTGCATAGGGGAAAATGGTCACTATCGGGGTTATTACATATTCTGAAAGAACAATCT
>JAUTBQ010169096.1:0-11923 GCA_032361185.1 Lepetodrilus ovalis | reverse complement strand
TAAACAACAAAAATAAACATGGGATCCACCTCTGACCCTGCCTTATATCTGAATGCGTTGTGTATTGAACAGTGTTATATCGAGGGGACACTGTACTTTAATATTTTTATCATATTAAATATTGCTTCATATAAATCTAGGGGACTCAACAATAACAGGTCAATGAATCTATCAATTTGGGCAGTGCATTACCTATCAGCAAAGACAGGGTTATGGTTTCTTAGTGGATAAGAGAGCTTCGTGATCGGACATGATATCTTGTCAGAGACCGAACATATTTGAACAATAAATATAGTCTTATAATGGTTTTTTGTCATTCAAATCATCAAAAATTATAGCACACTGATCTATTCACTGGAGTCATGATGTAGGACTTTGAACACGCTTTAGAGCATGTTTTTTTGGTGCAAAATAGATTTACACATTATTATCATTAAAATTTGTCAGAGAGACGAGAAACTCAGTAAGGGTATGGGTGGACTTACACCTCTCCCCAACAAAGTGTATGTGATGCAATAAACATTCCAGGAACTATTGGTAGAGAATACAAAGGTAAACATAATAGAATTCAACTCAGAGTTGGAGATACATTTTTAAGTGCGTCATTGAACATGTCTGATCCTTTTGCTTGTTTATCAATGTAAAATACTAAAATAATATACAAAATAGAAAATACCCAATATTTCGGTTGGGTACATTATGAATATTCTACATTTTCAAATTTAACACCTTGTGAATGAGTATTGAAGGAGTATTTAAAATCATATTGCGAAGTAACTTATGTTTAAACACTAGAAAAACATGTGATACTTTAACACAGTAACAGTAATTGAGTACATGTAAGTTAATGACTATCAGTAAACTGATTTACTCAAATTTCAACATGTACTACATGTACATGTATATAGTCATCCTTACACTCCAGAGGTACTGATCACGTCAACACTTCACACAACCCCTAGCTCACATCTAGGGGAAAACTCTCACACAGCCATCCAATGAAATCATTTTCCTGACGTTTTTGCTGTAAAAATTATCCAATGAAAAAACGTGTATCATTCCTGCTAGTGAATTGCTGGTCATGTCCCTTTGCTTAGGATATATTTTTATGATTGGTCACTGAAAATGGTTCTATTTTCAGCTCTTGGCTGTTTGCGTGAGTTTTCCTAGATGTGAGCCAGGGGTAATGTGAAGTGTTAAGGTGATCAGTACCTCTTGAGTGCGAGGATGGTGTATAGTAGAGGCCCCGAGAGAATTGTTGCACCAAAAATGAATGGACAATTGCATGAAAATGAGACAGGTTATATAGTACTATGGAGAATTTGTACAAATAAGTTTTTACATGAATCAATATAACTCAATTCATGAGTGATAATTAAAGTACAGTGTCCCCTCGATATAACACTGAAGTTGGGGTCCATACCCCCCACGTTATAGTACCCGCCTTATACGATATTACAGGGAAATAACGAAAATAGAAATGGGATCCACATCTGACGCCGCTTTATATCCGAATCCGGGGTGTATCGGACCGAGTTATATCGAGGGGGCACTGTACATAACAATAATGAAAGTAAATAATGATAATGACAGTAAAGCATTTGCCTCTCAAAATATGGGAAACAAATTTCTGATGAGAACCAAACCAGCTGCAGAATATTAAATATAAAATACAATAATCTAAACTTAACATGGTATTTCAATATTGTAAAGATTAGTGCATCAAGTATGATGTGGACAGTAATCCAGAGCATTTAAGTAAGAAAATACAAATATTGCTTAACAATTATTAAATGAAAATCCAAGGCAAAAAGTAAAATACATGTACACATATTTGAATGGCTACACAAATGAACACATTTGAACATCACAACACCTGTAGGACATTTACCACAACACAAATAGAAGAATTATTTTAAATTGAACTTACATTCAACAAAATAATGTACGGAGCGGCATTAACATAAGCAGTTTGCCAATCCATTTTCATTATTTTTGGAAATAAATATGTTTAAACCACAAAATACATGTACATACAGGTACTGCGGATATTTTGTAGTTAACTTTCTACCGAGTTTCGGAACCCAGCCTGCAAGTTCTTTAACCCTTTCCCTGCTGCATAATACAAAAACACAGCTCTTTAGGACATCTCCAGTTGCCTGCAGCAGGGAGAGGGTTAAGAACACCTGGGGCCGTATTCTCGAAATTTCTTAACTTGCGAACTTCTTAGTGAGAATAGATCTCTTCACAAATTAACATAAGAAGAAAAGCAGTTTGTCAAATTCTTAGTACTTACGAAGTTTCGAGAATAAAGGTCCTGTTATTTGATCAAGCCTATTTTGGTATTAAAATAATACAACCAGTAGCAAGGACAATGACAATAAATTATTTATGGTCTAAAGGAATGTAAAAAATGTCTTTCTTGCCCAGAGCAACTATTTTAAATCTTGAACCTTGCAATAGAGAATATATGAATGTAATTAAACACACACAAACAAGGTAACAAACTCACTTCAAATCATGCTAATATAAAAAAAAGAAATTGAGGATATAAATTTCAACAAAAATCATATTTACAGTAAGTTTATATTTGTAGTAAGATCATATTTACAGTAAGTTTAATTTTGTTTAGATTAATTTATAAAGGTATTAAAACTATTAAGAGTTATAGTAAAGAGATTGCTTAATGTCACTGTGGGAATCTTCAACCCATTATACAATGAATTCCAATGATAATTTAGAGACAACTAAATTGGTTTGTTTGAGTAGGTTTGGTTGGAACGAGTGGAGATAAAAATAAAACAAATACTGTTTTCACTGTGTTCTTATCTCCGAACACAATTTTTAGCGCATAATCACAAAGTAACCAAAAATATGGTATAGTGAACAAGGCACTCCTGTTAAAAAATTCACAACTCTAAGGTAAACGTATCTTAGTCTATTGTCATAGCAATAGATACAATGGTAGATAAGGCTTTCATGGAAAAGCCGTTTCATAGAGGACAGCTCTGTACCCCATACATACAGTGAACCCTCGATATAACGCTGAATTTGGGGTCCATGACATACCCCCATGCCTTATAGTACCCACCTTATTCAATAGTACAGGTAAGTAACAAAACTACAAATGGGATCCACATCTGACCCTGCCTTATATCCGAATCAGCTATGTATTGGACAGTGTTATATTGAGGGGACACTGTACTAGCATTTAATATATTGTCATTAATACCTTAGTATACTATCCAACATGTACTACACCCTATATCCAAACCATATCTGCTAATTAATCATAACAACTGCTATTACATGTATATATAAAAAGGACTGATTCTCATAGTCCCCCAGAAAATAAATAATAAATATTAAAATCATAGAAACTATGACATAATCTGGAAATGTTTGGATGTATCTAACAGACATGGTGAGAGATAATTGTGATTTCAGCAGAAAATAAGCCCAGGGTCTGGGGACGGCAGGACAAATAAATGAGCGGATTTCATCGGATCCATGGAAAGTTGCCACGCCTGATCTAAAGACTAATGTAAAGGCAAACCCACAGAAAAAAGGTTCTAATAGCATATTAAAAACTATATCATCACCTCAACAAATTAACTCTGGTTTCTCAGTAAGAACGAATGGGGATGGGAGTTAGGTATTTTGGAGGTAGGTGTTGGGGTGGGGAAAAGGAAGGGGGGAAATAGTAGGAAGCTCTAGGTTCACTCAGCAAGTTGAGCAACTTACCTCAGCTTGGAACTTAGCAAGGCAAAATGAAAATATGAAATTGAAATGGACGTGTACAATAGACTTTAAACATATTCGGCTTGAACACGTTGGTAACTTTCTCAAAGGCAAAGATCTGTGTATCATGCATCTACTAGAACAAATGTTATTGCACAAAGCTTATTTGCAGTGCCATTCACCACTATTGTAGGGACAGGATTACAACTGGGGCCTTCAACTCTGAAGTCCAACATTCTAATACCCAATATTGTTAACACAACCATAATTTAATTTATTGCTAAATTATTTTAGCAAATTTTACTAACATTGTCTCTGTGATATCCAATCATCCTAATTAGAATGATATTTTCATAATTTATCAGAAGTGAAAATTCATGCAGTTTCAATTCAGTTAAATGGCAGCTTAAATTGCATAGCCAACTACCAATCAAGACAAACATAAATTGATGCGAGTTCAAGGAATCATTGCAAATTCAAGCTGAGGTCAGTTGAGCATTCATCTAATGACTAAAAATAATTCTAGCAATTGACAAATGAACAGACAATAATTACAAAAAAAAACATTGACAGTAATAATTCAATAGTGTATGTCAATACAAATACATGTATGTATCATTATTCTTTCAAAACAATGAACATGCAGATTTGGAACACCGACAGTCAGTAGACGGAGACCAACCTTCTCGTGCTGTTGACTAGACTGCGACAGGTTGCCGACGTTCCTCTCAAGGTCACCGACCCTCTGTCGGGACGCCTTCAGTCGCCCGCTGAGCTCCTCAATCTCGTCTGGAAATCGCGTACAACATCAGGTCACAGAATCAAGTACAGAGATCAGTGTTCACAAAATATCGAGATCACCTGCTGGCCCCGAGATTACGAAACTCTCTTGAGTACGATTTCATGCTCAACTCAGAGTTTCGTTCATAAAACGTCATGTGACGTCATAGCCCGAGACTCGACAACGTACTCAGACTATGACTTCACATGACGTTTTATGAACAAAGTTCTGAGTTGAGTATGAAATCGTACTCGGAAAGTTTCGTAATCTCAGGCCCTGGTCAGAAGGACTAGCAGGTGTGAATGCTCCCGGTCCTCTACCAAAACAATAACTACCAGTCCTTCAGTGAATCTGTCGGTGCGGGACTGATAGACCCTAGTGATTTTTAAACACTGGCCGAGATTGACATCGTAACGTAAAACATATTTTTGAATGACAATAGTAATGCATATGATAGGACAACGCTTGTAATAGTGAAAGGACAAATGTATTGTTTGAGAGGATAACTCTATTATGAAAGGAAAAGTGTATTGTTTGAGAGGACAACTTTATTATTGAGATGACTTCTATACTATTTGAGGACAACTCTATTATGCAACGATAAAATTAATGTCTTGTTTGAGAGGACAACATTGCTATTTGAGAGGACAATTCTAATGTTTGCGAAAACAACTCTATGAAGAAAACAACATAGCTCTATTATTTGATAGGACAACTCTATTATTTGATAGGACAACTCTATTATTTCATAGGACAACTCTATTATTTCATAGGACAACTCTATTATTTCATAGGACAACTCTGTTGTCTGAGAGGACAACTCTTAACAATTAGAGGATAACTACATTGCATCAAAGTACAACTGTACTGTAACACCTGAAACATGATATGACAACTGACGACTTACCCAATCTTTGCTCAGCAATACGTTGTGACTGGCCAACTTGTGATTGCAATTCAGTTTTCTCGGCTACGAGTATTCCGATGGTCTGGATATGCACCTGCAAAAATGGAAAGAATGCAAAGATCTCTTAGCTCATAACAAAAATGTTTCACAATATTTCAATAATATTTTATTTTGCAACGTAACTGTAAGACACATGAACCAAGGCTGATACTGCTAAAGGAAGAATGTCTGTAAACTAGTGTGTGTACCTGGAGCTGTTCTTTGAGAGAGCCCACATCTTTCTTGTGCTTGTCATCAAACCCATTCCGCTCTTGGTCCAGCTGCTGTTGTAGATGCATGGCATGACTTCGCTAAAATACCAAAAAAATTGGTTAAAAATCATTTGTTACAGATTAGTTAGCCAGCAGACAATCAATGAAAAACGACATGCTACATGATTCTAAGACTGTCTTGGTGGTATCTTAGACTTCCAAATTTCCAAGTCATTGACAACCCTGTATATGATCTCAGTTCTGCTATTCAATTACCAGTTTAGATACCATCAATAAGTTCTCGACATGCATGCTCTTTCAAATCATTATCTCCCTATTCAAACTTACAACTTGCTCCACCTGCGTGTGCAGCTGTTCATTTGTAGACGAGTGCTTTTCTAGAAGTGCGGCCAATTCTCGGTTCCTCTTCTGAAATAATGATAAATAGAACATAAGTCTTATACTCAAATAATCCAGTGAAATATCATGAAAAAGATAGCATAAAACCAATCGAAAAAAAAGTCATATTTTTACATTAATATATTAATCCAGGTAAAATGAGTATGCAACTTCTCAATGTTTATACATTAAAAGTAAATGGACACCATGTGTTACTCCCTCTATCCCCTCCATCCTTTTGTTTTCGAAAAGTTACTAAATATATACATCTCTGAAAAGTAGGAGCATGTCATTTTCAAAAAAGCATGGCTCCAACCTAGAGTCATTGCCAGGGTATCATCTGAAAGCTCTCTCATCCACAATGACACCATAGCACTCACAAATGCACGATCCCTGTTACGTGCAAGAGATCACTACGAGAGTGCTTCATGGTTTCGTAGTAGATAAGAGGCCTTTGTGAAACGATACCCAGATCTACAAAGGACGCACCTCGAGTTCCGTTATGCTTGCATGGCTGCCGGTTTCCATTTCTTCACCATTGACAAAATCAGTCGACTGTAAACAATCATTCCAGTTCTGTGACAATGCCATTATTGATTTACATTGTGATGACAATTATGAAACATTTATCATCTTCTAAAAGTAATCTATTGTCTCTACAATAATTATCATAATAATCGGTGAGTGAGTGATTATGGAGTTTACCATCGCTGTGGGAATCTTTCACTCATTTCATAACTTGTTAAAACACACCAGATATTTTACCAATTTCAGTATTCTTACCTCTGCTAGTAAACCATTTATTTGGCGTGATAGTTGCTGAAGACTTTCAGTGGAAGAGGTTAGTCTGTTAAAAGAAAATCAGATAAAAGAATAACGATAGATGACTCAGTTATCAAACATTAATCAAAATACAACAAATTTACATACATGTAAATGGTAATATAGAAATAATGTTTTATAAAAAAGTAGATCGAGCATCTGTATCAATATTCATGAATACTTTTCAATCTTACTTAAACAGTACATAATATTCACATGCACCTGTTGTGATACAACACCAATTCGTAAACTATAACTAATTTAATCTTGTCAAATAGAGTAATATAACAAATTATTTAGCATTCAAAATTCAAAATAAATGTGTTTCAATGAAATAGAAACTTGACAATGACTATAGACATGCCTAACTAGATTTGATCAATGCATAAATTTGGTGATTAATTAATAACCATCGGAGGTCATGCTACAAAGGCTCTATAGAAACTATAGAATACAGAGTTAGTAGTACATTATCAGATTATCATTCTGAAATCAGGCAATATATGTTAATACAAGCAATAACATACTAGTGTTCAAAATGAGACTACAAAAAATGCATGGTTCGCATAACCAATAATAACTAACAAAGGAAAACTAACAAAAAGGCATACAATAAATATAATAAATATAATGAATATGAAAATATCTACATGATCTTGCATCTAAGAAATCATTGAACTGCACCTTGAGTTGCACTGACTGAAAAGTACCAACTAGGTAACATCTTTCACAATAATCATGAAAATAGAAAGTAAAAAACAGATAAATACATATTTTATTAAATTGACTACTGTCCCTGCTGCAGGCAACTGGAGATGCCCAAAGAGCTGTGTCTGTGCCTATTCCAGCAGGGTTAAATGTATGACTTAATTCAATGAGATAAATCATAGATTGTTAAGATATTGTTTGACAGACATTTACCATGTGGCTAATCAAGTTGTGCCCAACTTTAGCATTTGCTGTATTCTGATTGGCCAACTGGTACTAGCACTATCTGTGAGACTGACAAGGAAAAATAATTGTTTCATTGACATATTCCTCTTGGTACAGTTCAGTGACAACGACAATAGTGAGCAAATAAATACACAATACTGCACAACAGTGAGTGTTAGTCAAGGGAGGTAACTACTACACGGCATAGCACAGACAACTGTGTACCTGGTGGGATTAAACCAATGAGATTGACCAATCTCAGAGACGTCTTTGGACTTTGCTTCATGTTTGCGGGATTGTCTATGTTGAGCAAATAAACGGATAAAAGAACTACACAATGGTTAGTGTACCAGTGTACTAGTTTGAATCTTCCTTTTTTTTTTTACATTTGTATAAACATGGCTATGTAGGATGCATGAACTAAGTCACAAAACTAGTGTGTTAATATTTAATATTAACTCTTTAAAATAATTCACCAATACTAAAACAATTGTAATTCCACTGTTCCGTATTGTTCTAATGAATGATTTATTGCCAAAGTCGCATATGTAGCTTTTAGTGTTGTAGCAAATCTGCTAGCACAGGCTGTTAGTAACAAACCAAGGATGATAACTGCACAGTGAGGCCTACTTATCACATCTACTTCAAAAGGGAGAGTGGGCTTAAACCCCAGTATGGGCCTATCATCCACGATATACAGTATTACATCCTCAGTTTAGGTTCGAACATAAGACTTTTGGTTGTTTTGATTGAATTATTACTTTACATCGTAGCGGGAATATTTCACCCATAGGCGACAACCCTTTGGTGGTAAAATTTGTTAACCTACCACTTCACAATTCCAACCACCCCCCTCCCCCTGCCCCTATACCACCCACCCACACAAGTGAAGAGTGAGTGAGCTATTTTTTAATTCGCTGAGGGAATCTTTCACCCATATGAGACGATCTATAGTGAAGGAAAAAAAGCATCTAGAACTTTAAACAAAAAGCTGCAAAATATTCAAAAACTGAAAATATGCAGTATAATGAAAAATGAGTAAATTAGTTCAAATTGTTAATGTTCACCAATTGGACTAGCCATTTGTACACGAAAATCCACAATTGAGACATGAGGGAGACACAAAGCCCAAATACAATTGCAAATGTAAGAAGCAGGATAATGAACATAATGAATGTCCACTGGATCGTGATGCGGATATCAACATTAGCTGTACAGTATACACACCTTTTGTCGGCCTCTGGCTCAAGTAAATGAGGGTCATTATGTTTTCCGTTTGAAGCAGAAACCTAGAAGGAACATGCATTTATGTCACAGCAAGATGAAATTATACATTGACAATAATGCAAAGGGAAAAACCAGAGATTTCGGAAAAGACGATATAGCAAATGAAAATCAAGTTGACAGGCCAAATATATCAAGGGCGATTACAAATATTACAAATACATTCCCGAATTGTTTTGAGTACGATTTCATGTTCAACTCAAAAGTTTTCTTCACAAATCCCTATATAGAACTTGAGCATGATATACTCAAAATGTTTCACAACCCAAGTTTTTGGAGTCATGAATCAAATTAAAATCCATATTGGTACAGTCGACCCCAGTTTATCTGGACGGTTGCGTTCATGGTAAAATCATGTGAATAACTGAATTTCCAGTTGTCTGAGTCATTTTACATAAGAAAACTGATATATGGTTCCCAGTAAAAACCATGCGGATAGCGAGGGAACTGGCTATCCGGTCCGGATAAATGGGGGGTCCACTGTATAGGTATTTGCTCTATATGATTCATGAATGATTGCATTAATATAGAAAATTGTACACTTCAGTCAATCTGACAGACTGATCTACATTATTGGTTGCAGTCGATAGGAGTCCAAAATGCAGAATTTCTAAAACTGTATCTCACAAATCAAATGCGTATCCAACACCATGCTTTGGAGAAGTAACTATGATGACAACTCATAGTATATCGTACCGTAGCACTATCTGGTTCCAGTGGATCCTGTGTTTCCTGTATAGAGATGGTCTCCTTAGCAACGGCCTTGTCTTTGGTAGACTTGTTGCTGGGTGGTCTGGCTGGCGAACTACTGGGAGTTCTTCCGGATTTCTGTTGAAACTGCTTCAGCTGAAGAACACATAAGAACATTTGTCTTTTTTATTTATTTAGATCAAATTAGAGGCAGTTTTAAGACGATTTTGCTCATGTACCGCTTGTTAGTTTACAGCAGGTACATTTATTTAATTTTTTTTGTTTGCTTTTAAGATTAGGAGCCTAAAATTATATTACTATAGCATCAACTTGTGTTCATCACAAATCTGAACAACATAAATCTATGGAAATTTGCAGTACCCAATCTAGTCCAGAAATCCAGACGTCTATCGCACCATATGCATTATGCTATATAACTCATAGTAGTAGAAGCATTATGTTTGATTTTTAAAAACGGGGTCAATCTGTAGTGTACTAAAGAAGGAAATAATGTAAACATTGATTTAGTCCTGGACTACCTAGGGCATGTTTATGTCCGGGTAGTGTCATTGTTACGCTAATGTACACACACATAGCGTAGGAATGACACTACCCGGACATAAACATGGCCTATAGACAGACTACCATGACTACCTGAATGGCCCATTCTAGAAACTCAGGCCTGATCTGTTACATTAGTCATTAGAAGCAGAGTGATGAAATTAATTAAATTGAATATCTACCGCAGACCTTTATAAAGTTGTAAAATTGTATTTGACAATTGAATTATTTTTCTAAATTCCATGGTAGGAATGAGCATGAAGTGTAAATGTGTATCAGTAACTTTCAGACAGGCATTTAATGAGATAGTATGTTTTCCTGTGGTTATGCTTAGATACAGTTTCACTAAAGTAAAAATGCCAAAAAAGGAAGAATAAATCACAAATGTTGCCAAATCTGAATCCGATGCATTGCTACATTTGTGAGATCATTAGCATGTACAACCACACTTGTAGATGCCAACATTCCAACTGACAGATGTTTAGTAACAGTTGTCCGCATTCTTCACCTATGATATGTGCTGTCTATTTCCATCTGTCTCAGTGTCTGTCAAAATTTAACAACATTGCAAGTTATGCAACATGTTTTACGGGGAGGCCAAATATATTTGCATACCGCATAACCTTATCCTCTGTCTGTTTTGTAATCACTCTATGGATGAACCAACCGAAAGGAGATGGTGACAGACTAACTTATTGAGTATGTAAACCACATGTACCCTTTTTTTAGCAGCGGCAATCTTGTCTCTCTTCGAGCTGTCTGCCATTTTCGGCCATCGGAGAGGTATGCGCACGCATCTGACACGCAGTCATGTTGGGGTGTGTTCGAGCGTGGTGTTTCTAGTCGATTTCTGTTTCTGTCATTTAAATGTTTTATTATTGAAAACAAATTGATTTAATCGTACCATTCCGTGACATTTCGTAAAAGTAACCGATGTTTATCAGAAAAGGCGTTCAAGGTGGAGAAAAATTAATATTTCAGATTAAAACGTTCCCGGAAATTTAGTGCTGCCCTACAAAATGGCGCGGGGTTTGAAGTGTTGTTTGTCGTGTGTACTACGATATATTTCATCACAAAACTAAGCCAGGTATATTATTTATCATAATTTCAGTGAAAAACAATGTACATGTTGCAAGATAATTAATACCGCCACAATCAGAACAATGTTAGATCAAATAGGATTGATGTATCACATAAAAATCGCAAGGGTCACGGTTTTCGTACAGATAATAATGGAATATGTTTAGCTGAAGTGTTGTATTTTCGTTAGATTCCACTTATTAATGCTAGTGGCATTCCCCTTGCATTTAAGATTTCTACATATCTACATCCTGTATGGTACATAGACCTGGAAACTCAGACTATAATAAAATTAGTTCAATATTTGCACCCCGTGAAAAATGGGCAAAGGTGGAGTTCAGGTAGTCCAGAAATCCAGACGTCTATCGCTCCATATGCATTACGCTATATCGACATCTAGACGCCATTTTTCATAAATATTGGCGCTTTTTTCCCCATAGGTAATAGCACTAGTGCGACCGTGTGCAGGTTTCG
>JAUTBQ010169085.1:0-11923 GCA_032361185.1 Lepetodrilus ovalis | reverse complement strand
TGATAATAACAAATAATTAAAGAACAGGAACGTTTCTTGGTATTGCGAACGGAATCCTCTTCGGCAGAACAAAACAAAAAGAATACATGTTCAATAGCAACATGTACGTGGTGCTAATCTTTAGAAATATACTCAACAGAATTGAATTTATAAATACTCCAATTATGCGGGGTACTCTGTATTTCACACACACACACACATACACACACACACACGCACACACACACACACACACATACACACACACACACACACACACGCACACATCTTATTATCAGTCCCGGTACAGACATGTCACCGCACCCCCGTGTCGTCGTTACAGAGTCGTGTTCGTTACATGACCACTGGCCAAACTAGCCTGACCTTTTCAGAAAGGATAGCCTTTGGCTTCGCGCTGCAGAAGGGGAAAGGGGAGTGGATGTAAGAGTGGGGAGGAAGGGAGTGGCGTGGGGAGAGGTGCCGGGAACTGTGGGGTTCAGTATCATAATTGGAGGTGTCCGAGTCAATTATTAACGGAGGATGATTTACGAACCCTTAATGCGCGACTTTCCTTTATGAAGTTAATTATATTGATTGCAATCAAACTCTTAATAATTCCTCTCGACGTGTATGCATTCCATCAGTATATTGAGCCATGCATTGATCAGACCGGGCGGAGAAAAGATGAATTAGACTAATCTTTGCCTTGAAATAGTAGGAGATAAATGCAAGGAGAAAGAAGAGTAGGAGCAATAGGAGGAGGAAGAAGAAGGGGACGAGGGGAGGATGGAGAAGAAGAGGAGGAGGAGATGGAAGAGCAGGAGGAGAGCAGTAGAAGAAGGGAGGAGGAAGAAGTAGAGGGAATGGGAGGAGGAGGAGACGAAGTCGAAGTAGAGGAGGGGAGGAGGAGGAGTAGTAGAAGAGGAAAGGTAGAAAGGTTTTTGGAAGTACAAACATGAATATATGTATGTCAAGTGAATTTACCTTTTAGTTGTAACTAGTACAAAACGGTCATAAATATATGTGATTGTATGCCTTTAATATATTATATCTACGGCATTGGTCGTGGTTGGCACCTGGGCGCTGTATGATTGAAAGGTTGACCCGTACAGAATGGACACTTACATAGTGATGTTATTATCAAAATAATTTAAGTATGAACGTTTTTTTCGTTAAACCAAAGACACTAACCGTAATTATCTTGAGAGCATAAAACATCACGATGATATATATTGCCTTCGTTTACTAACTTGACACATTGAAGATACTTTCGGTCACCATTCCAGGAGAAACAATTTTTAAAAGCATAATGAAAATTACTAATATTTTGATGTAGCTAGAAATAGTATTACTGGCAGTGTACAATTATGTATAATGGAATGAGGTTGACATAGCAAACATACACTGTCCATAACATGAATATCGTAAAGCATGCCAAGAGCACATGCATAGTTTTTCCGTTTTCACAATTTGGCGATATGCAATTATTTCCCCCGTAAAAGGTCTTCACACACCAGGGGCGAGCGATTTGTCGCCGCGCTAATCAACGACGACAACAAAAGGTTTCTATTGAAATTTGTCGCGAATTTCGCTTTATAGTGTGCAAGCATATAGATGAATGGCAAGGTTCTATCTCATAACGTATCGCCGAGCTTGTCGCCGCGAAATTCGTTTCTGGCGTGCAAGGACCTCTACAATTCAATAGCTTAGGCAATGATTTAACTAAGACAACTGTTTTCTATTTGAAACTTCAACGTTTATTAACGTCTTCTTGAAAAATTACCATGTGAAGTAATCCACTATACTCGTTCAATGTTATATCTATACACCTTGACAAGCTCATCAGCTAATGGCAAGACCACGACAGACAAATGCAGTCCACGGGATGAAATATAAGCCTACTTAATTAGATTGGTGCAAACGCTGTCCCATAGGGGAACCAGGCCTTGACTTGCAATAAAACCCTTGTCAGAAGACTTTCACAGTTCAGCGAATACAGCAAGCTCGACACTCTATCATTGCTTCCGTGATATGGGTTCAGCTATTGTTGATTACCTCTAGAAAGTGCCCAATACGATGGATGATATTGCTTCAACGAAAGGTGATCTATAATTGCATCTGAGCATGTCCAACTCCATACAGATTCAACGTAACTGATGCAGAAATGTATCCAAATCAAACAATTCTACTTAAATGGTGTAGGTCTATGCATCTAGAACGTGTTCGATGACTTTGTCTTTGACGAAAGGCTATTATATGTAATTACATCTGAACACGTTCGACCATATACATATTTAATGTAACCGATATATTGAAGACGTGTGCAGAATTATGTCCAGGTTAAATAGTGTTATGTATTTTATACACACCTTCTGAATGTGGCATAGTCGATGACGTGTCATCGACGAAAGTTATATCTGAACTTACATCTCAACATGTTCAATCTGTATACAAGTTTACATGGATCAATTGGACTATTCTAAGTCAATGCCTACCTCCATCTACACTCCCTTACGAGTCTTCGACGAAAGGTAAATCTATTACTTCCGTACATATTTGATATACCTTACACCTAGGGATAAATACGTCCACGTTAAACAGTTCTAAGTCATTTGATTTATACATCCAAAACGTGTTATATTCGACGAAATGTGATCTGCTGTGACCTTTTCTTTTATCTGTTTCAGATTTGGAGTAACTTGCACCTTTAAAAGGTACATGTACATGTAAATATGTCCACGTTACATAGGTCTAAGTTGAAAACAGATATACTACAGGGATGTAGTCGTGTTATATCCTATGCAGTACCTTAAAGGCGTACTAAAGGCGTACTATGAAACTGACACAGTTAGTCTTATATAATATCAAAGATTAAAGAGGCAAGATCATATTTACAAATAGGGAATAATGGTCACTATCAGAGAGAACAATCCATTCCCCACATCTGAGTTTTTTTCCAGATCTTTCTAGTCATTGGGAAATATGTTTATTTCCTATCCAAAGTCCCTAAACAGAACGGACGCTCAGAAAGGTGTGTGTTATTCGTGACGTCACAGGTTTATGTGTACACAGATCGTCTCATAGAAACAAAGCACATGTATCCACATTGGTGGTGGTTTTCTATCAGCTGGTTAAATTACAGCTTAAAGATTTTCATGATGCATTATAATATCTCCCTGGTTAATCTATCGGCAAGTTAGTGGAGTTTGATCCGTGACAGCAGTCCTTGATAGTCTATCTCAGGGTTTATATGAGCCGTCTGTCGTTCGCCAATGTGATCGACAGGTTACGTCTCGTGAGGCCGACACGAGGTGTTATTCACGGTTGATTACAGAATAGAATGTCGGCCAGACGGGAATTTCCTTGGTCAAATTCTATATTTAGAACAGAGCAGTGTTGGGAAAGACCATCTTTGCATTGTCTTAACAGTTTGGATATCTTATATTTCATATTTGTTTCATTAACTAGTAATATTATTTAGTTAAATAAATGAAAATATTAAAAATATATTTAATACGTGCCAGTATGACGTTGCCCCTTTGAGCCAACTCTACCGTATGGAAGTGTAATACTCGTGTAATATGCTATTACGTACAATTAAAAACAATGTCCAAGTGACTGTTCTAAATTAAACCCAGATATGTTAGTATTGTATTCTTGGAATGCCATAAAACATGGAATACAAAGGTTTGTGAAGCGTGTGAAGTCTGTGGTATGTCTAAATAGGCCCTGATAAGCATGTTATAGTCGGATACAGCCCACTAAATCAGACTGTATTCATATAGCCTTCCCCGAAAGTCATGATCTCCCCAAGATCTCCGCCAACAACGATAACACTTTGGCGAGACTTATACTTCATTTCCCGTTTAATTATGATTTCCTAATTCACAATTTCCCCACTGAATCTGTCATTCATGCCGAGGCGATTTAGCTACTAAATATGACTCTGTATGCATTCACTAAAGCAGTCTAAATATAAAAGGGGAATGGTAGTCCATAATCAGTATGGAACCGACATATCAATCACGAGTTTACAAAGGACGGGATTGTTTAACATAAGGGAAAACATTTCTATTTGACAGTTCTCGTAATCCAAGAGACATTAAGTACTTCACTGACCGCTGACGATTATACCCTTACTTAAACGAATCGCTGTCAATACATTTCATGTGAATTAGGCTTCAACTCTGGAGAATTCCGTATAGATCAGACCGGATGAGAAGGCAGGAGAATAGTGCTTACGTATTGTGTCTGTCAGGCGTTGGTCGAGGTCTACAAAACTAAAGCAAAGCTAGAATACTCATCTGAAGTGAGAATATAATTGGCTCCGACACCAAATAGGATAAAATGTTCGTGTTCTGTTATGAGGCATGCATCGGTAATGTTGATGCAATTTTGGCTGATTGAAGAAACTATGGTTCTTGGGAAGTAAACAGGTCGATGTCTTCAAATAATGTTTGGGTAATGTCTATTGAATGTGTGTAGGAATAAGCTCAAACCAGACAGTGGATTCCTTCAATGTCTTAATGGGCAAGTGAGCCAAATTTTATGGATCATAAAGCTTGTTTTACACCATCCTCGCACCTAAGAGGTACTTATTACGTTAGCACTGCACATCTGGGCGAAAACTCGCGCAAAATTTCTACATGAGCTATAAATAGAACAATGATAACATCCGTTTCATTGGATATATTTTTACGGCGTTTTCATCGGGGAAAATTATCTCATTGGTTGGCGTTTTGCGCAGATTTTTCCCTAGATGTGAGCCAGGGGTACCGCGCAGAGTTAACTTAACACGTACCTCGAGGGTGAGAGAATGGTCTTACATCGGATTTCTGTAACAACTAGGGCATACTTTTACTAAGAGACTGGTAGCGCTCTCTTATCAGTGTATTAGCTATCGGCAAGTAAAGCGCTACCAGGCTCTTAGTGGATAAGAGAGTTTAGTGAAAGGATACCCTGGACAATAGTGTAATGTTAGTATAGTAATCAGATTCACTTAGACTTCCGGAAGCACCGTCAGAGTCTTAGCTCTGAGTTTACAAATGCTTGCTTCTCACGAATGCCCACCCAACGCCTTTTTTCCAATACTACGATTATAAGTAGTTGTTGTTGTTGTTGTTACTAGTGTTGTTGCTGCTGCTGTTTGTGTTTATGATTGTGTGTAGTAGTAGTAGTAGTAGTAGTAGCAGTAGTAGTAGTAGTAGTAGTAGTAGTAGTAGTAGTAATAATAGTAATAGCAGCAGCAACATCAGTAGTAGTAGTAGTAGTAGTAGTAGTAGTAGTAGTAGTAGTAGTAGTAGTAGTAGTAGTAGTACGTCAAAACGGTAATGATAATATTAAAACTATACTTTGATGTACTCATGTATACTTTCAACAGTTATCTCATATAAAACATGTCCAAAATCAGTTTGTCTTCGACATCGTCAATGAAAGAACGGCATCTAGAACAATTCCTAAGACTACCGCTAATGCCTTCTTTGAAATGACATTTCAATGACATAATATACCCTTGAAATGTCGAGCATGAGATCGAATTAAGCCGAGTACGTAATTACAATAATTTTCTATATTATCATTTGTTCCATTTCCCCCTTTTCCCCCACATTCTCGTACCTTCCAGCTCTAATATATGAGATCAGGGGAAACCTTATGTAGTCTTGAGAAAGCCTAGGACTTCCGCGAGATATTTGTCCTGAATGCCTGGAGAAGTGAAGCTGTCTTAATTATGAATCGGTAGAGCTCAGCGGTTCATACGTTGGACACATATACACAGTGAATGTCTTAATCAGTTCATTCTTAGAAGCGCTTTGGCATCTCCTAGGTTTGAAGGGTTGGTCTATGCACTTGGCACTAAGCACACTTACAAACAACGGAGATGTCGACACTTCTACAGTTAATTAACGCAATTGGAGGTCATTACCGCCCTTACGTATCGCCATGGGGGTATTTTTAGAATTATTGGTCTGGTCCGATTAATGCAAACGCATTGCATAGTGTTTTTTTCTAACATACTGGTAAAAAAAAGGTTTAGGAGATTTTTTACTATGGTGTACAAATGGAAATTATATAACTGAAATATATTTATTTTTACGTAATACCGTTACAAAAATATACTGTCAAGCCATATTAATGATAACAAAACCAAATCGTTAACTTTCGGTGTGTACTTCGGTCTGACGTCCAAACGGATTTATAGTGAATCTAGCAGTCAGGGTAAGTTGAACTTGGATATCACACACAAACTATTGTGCAATGTGAGTTTCTGACATAGGCCGACAGCGTGGAATGCCTCAAAGTTTTAAAAATGAAATCTTATTAAGGTTCCTGACTGACCAAAGTAGTTGTGCTAATGCTAACCATTTTAATGTTCCATGTAGTACAATATCGCGTCTCATGGGAAGTGGCTAACACACTGGACAAGTGCAAGACCGACCAAGTTCGGTTATGCAACGTGCCACTACTCCGCGGGTGGATCGTGAATTAGTGACGTAATTACTGCAATACATCGGTTAAATGCAGCTCACTTCCATACTCAGATTGGAGTGGACGGTGTGCTTTTAACTCGACGTGATATGTAATTTAAGATGGAACCAAATCCACCAGTAGTGCAGTCTACGATTAATAAAACCAAACATTATTCAGAGTTTGATGTAGACGTTGAGTCTACTTATATCGCTGAGAACTCGCACTCATTCAAATATGGAACAAAATCAGTTTACCAGAGATTAACAGATTCACCAGCAGTATGATACGACATTGTACACGATCATTCGTGACAGTGCATTCAACTTAAGTTATTGACCTTTTTTTCCAAGAACAGTTTCCCAACCCGGCTCCACAAACTTCTATTGCAGATGTGTGAAATTCAAAGTACAATATATTGGATATTACCACGTGATATAAAATTATTTCTGTGTAAAGTATTATTAAGGCATACTATCACAGATAGTTATGGTTGTTTGGACTATTTCTTAGGTACAACTGCAAAGTACATTCACTTGACATACATAACCTTATGTTTGTACTTCCGGAAACCTTTCTACTGCTGTATGGAAGACGGAACATTCCACTATGTTAGGTTGAGTCGAATGTACAAACTAGCGGTCGGTATCCTCGCTTCTATTATAGACATGCAAAGGCAGATCGCTAAAAATGGTCTCTTTCCTATAAGATCAGTTGATGCATCAAGCACAGGATAATTATGGATCCGTAACCGTAATTCATACAAAATATGAATTTGTTGTTAACTATTGAGTGTTGGGTAATAAGTGCATCAGTAAATATCAACTTTTGGGTGGACAAATCGAGCGTAAATTATAGTCTAATATAGCAATTCGTTTGTCTGTTATATATAGGTCAACAAGCTGTGATAGTATGCCTTTAATAGTATCTATAATGGGTCCAAATCTATATTTAGACGTATCAGGTTTATAGATTATTGTGATATACTCATTGGGGAAATGTACGTGGTTGTCATTTTGTTTACGTTTTATCACTATGACGCATGGACGTCTGAACACATGCTGAACAATATGATTTATCTCTGAATAGAACAGAAATGTGAGTACACGATTAACGGCATATTAAGATGTTCTCAGGAATTTAGTCACCCCAAGGCATATAGTACTCGTGTTCGGCTTCCACCGGAACTTGGCAAATTCTGGGGAATTCCATCCAATTCTAAGAATAAACGTGACCCATTTAAACCACCAATACATCCTTCGTTCCTCGCCCATTGCGGACAACTATCACACCACACAAGAATATGTCTCGGACAACTTAAAAATGGTGCTGACGTCCAATTATCATGGTTCTGGTTTTCGATTACCTAGTTGCACTCGCTAGTCGTTAACTTAGCATGTTTTGCCAATGCGGCCTAGACACACTTTAATTCAATCAATTCTGAAATAAAACATTCTACAAGCTATTATGAAGTCATATATTTTGTTTCAGCTGCTCAAACATCAACAACATAAACACGCTACACATGCAAAGCAAACCAAAGCTCATCTAATAGAGGATTATCTTTCTTTACGTCACTTCCACAAGTTGGTCAGTCATGAAATGAAATAACTGTGTATCTGAGGTCATGTTAAAAATCGTTCGATATTGACGTTTTGCATTGGGCTCCTTTGATGAAGCTCAAGTAGCCACAAGTAGACCATTTGTATAATGTTTATAAGAGGTAACTTCGATTGCGCTAGTAGTCGGCAGGCAGACGGGTTGAATACTAATGTGTATACTAATATTTTAAAAACAAGTAGCGTACGTAATACCTTTTCTGATAGATAGAACTTCATGAACTTTTCAAGGTGTATTTTTGTAATCCTTTCATGAAGGTTTAGTATCTACTAAGAGGCTAAATACATACCTCTCGTAAATTCCCTATCGCTGCATGTGCATATGACGATAGCACCATGGCCTCTTGGTAGATAGTAAAACATGAAAGCGTTAATTCGTTAACTTTCGCGAAGCTAAGAAGCTATAGCCCCATATAATAGAGATCATCTTGTTCGATGATCACGCCGAGAACAATGTGACCTCATGGAAGATACGATAGTTTCATGAAAGGGACCTTGTGCGTCAAAATTCAACGATCGCCAATAAGATAATCCTTAGCTTCATATAATTATCTCTAGATAGGTCCATCTTGACCTTAGGTTGACATTGAAACGCCAAAATTAACCGTGAGTGCCGTTCCTATGGTATAATTGTACACGATTTCTTACACCGTATTCGTGCATTAGTTCTATATTTCCGACAGTTGCTGCATCATGAATGAATTCTGTATATGGACTTGTAGTTGCAATATCATGAAATAAACATGCTTATAATACTGATTAAGTCTGCGGATGGATACTCTTTCAGATGCATGCTGTGCGTGATTCATCAACAAACTGACGTGCAGATATTCAGATAATGTAGACAGTTTGAAGACGACAGGAGGGACCGGCCTCAAAGGTTTACACCGTCGGTGCGAGCATGAAACTTGCTCATAATCCAAGAACACAATTTGCCCGAAAAAAATAGCACTCGGAAAAGGAATGGTTTCAAAATTCCTTAAATAAACCAAGTACGTGAGGCTACATGCATATAATCGAGGAAAAGAACAACAAAAAAAATTCGGCGTATCGTTGTGGTGTGTACGTTCATTTAATATTACACGAACTGCATCTTAAGAAACCAGGGGTGGTCGGTGTTTTAGATAGCGGAGCGATACGCCACTGCTGTGATCTGTCAATTAAACCACCAATGCAGAAGGGGAACAGCGGAAGGATATGACGATGAAAGATACCGCAACTGATGAATGCCTCCAGTAGAAGAGTGACAGGAATCAGGTGGATCTATACAGAAGTGTAATAGAGGATTTCTTTGATTTCCAGTCAAGCTGGTGGCAAGCATTCATTTTACTGAAAGCTATGAACACTATAATTGAAGTGTTACGTTTTATGTCACACTTTCTTTTGAAAACAAATTGAAAGGTATTTGTATGAGGTCTGCTTTTAGTTTTACATGCTGGGCATCTCACCCTCATTCCAATGTTTCCCTTTTAATTATCAGGTGTAACATGATGTGCAGAAAGTAGTCCCAACAAAAGCAAAATCGCATAACTGGTTCCATTAGTAGGAGCCCAGTCTGTTAGCGCTACTCACTTCCGCTTAAACCGATCCATGGCTAATGTTAACGGCATACTATCACAGATATTTATGGCCGTTTTTGACTAGTTCTTAGCTACAACTACAACGTACATTCATTTGACATACATATTTATAGGATACTAACCGAACTTCCATTTCGTATCAGATGTATGCCCGAGTGACATCATTTTGGTTTTGAGCGAGCCTTGGCGAGCTCCAAACCAGAATTATGGCGTGAGGGCATACATCTGATACGAAATGGAAGCGAGGTTAGTATCCTATTTCTTACCCAAGTGTCATTTATGTAGTTTTCGTCAAAAGAACACATATTTTGATCAAACGTATCAGATTCTATGCCGAAATGGACAAATATTTGTGACGTATACTCTGTGACGTCACAATGCACCTACGACGTCAATTCATTGTCTGCATTGTTATGTAGCGAGGTTAGAGTTGAATGTCAGCCAATCACATTACAGAAAAATGTGTCAAGTGATACTGACCGTAAGGTTCATATCAATATATTACGAAACGGCATATGCTTGCCCTTATGGGTAAGAATACTACTTCGTATTCTTACAACTGTGCACGTGCTAGTTATTATTTATTATATTCGGTACGAATGATCATGCTGTGCGTCGTTTCTCCAGACTCGTACGTCTACTCCAAAGTATTGATGACAACCACTGAGTGAATGGTGTCCTTACATATTAAGTAAGCAATGTGATCACATCAAAAACAATACGTCTCCATTACCTTAACGTGTAATTCGAACGATTATGCATTATATATTATGAAACGGATGTTTTCGTAGGAAATTATGGACATTAATCAATTCTACAGACATCGAGAATACCTAATTTAATTACTCGACACAATATTACTGTTTGCTATAAAGGGTGCCCTGACATTGATGCTATATTGTGATTTATATATACCTCTGATTTCTCAGGGGACTATCTGTGGGCAGCAATTGCTAATTCAGAAATGCTGATCAGCAAAGAGTGCATATTGTTTCTGTAGCCTCCAGAACTTACAGAAATAACATTTATTTATTTTTACGATGTAGATTTTAGCTCTTCGAGTATGCATTAGCTTGGAGTCAAGTGCTTTATACATGGACTACTAGTATTTAGTTAGTCGTGTATCAAGCTTCTAGCATATTACAAGGATGTAACAAAGTATTTACATATGAAACATAGGGAGTTTGGCTTGAATTTCTGACATAAAAAAAAATGTCTGTTTGGCAACAATCTTCATTCAATGAGCTAAATCACAGAACCTTAGCCATGCACCTTGCGAGATGTTTAGAAGAGATGTGTCCGGTGGCGCTGTAATCATATTCTGATCTATACATTCTATCGTCGTATTCTAAATATGAAATCCGCGGATGAATGGGCTTATCATATGCTACGACAGATAAACACACAGTGGTCATCCAGCTCTCTTTGTCTTCATCTTAGACATCTAGGACGGTCTTAGATCATAGTGGGTCTTCAGGCATCACATGAGCTTTAAATAAGAATCCCGCGAGCATGTCTCCAGCCTGATTCAATCCGGTCCAGATCCGGCGACACTGCAGTCGTGAGATTGTTTGATGTCCGGCGTTGTCCAGAACGTATACTGTCAGTCTGGCAGGACATGAGAATGAAATCAGGATCAACATCTCCAGCCAAAGATCTGAACAAGTAATGTCCACAGTAGCATTCCTGCCCCGCTTCTTCTTCTTCCAACGCGATACAGGCTGCACTGACAGCTCATTCAGACTGTACTATTGTTCATGACGAATCCTGTTCCATGTTACTTGGTCGTGTACCTGATTCATACCCCGGGTATCATTAAAAAAAACTCTGGTATCCACCAAGAGGCCATAGTGCTCTCGTATATCGTTGATCCCTACGAGAGCTCAATGCTCTCTTAGTGGATATGAGAGCATATCAGGGGCTCTGCTAGGTTGTGTATTATGATATGTACATGAACTCATCACCAGTTTACCCCATGCAAACAAGGTAATCCACGTAAACATGTTTAATAGATCTAGTCAAAGGAAACTAATCACAATGAAATTAAGCAGTGCTTTGAAACTCTTATATTGAAATGCATATACAATAATGGAAATTGAATTAGCATTTTGATAACTCAATAATACAATGCACCAATATTGAAAGAACAGCCGATGATGTTGCTCATGATCAACATATTGACGTTCGGTATGTTGTAAGATAATTATAGGATACTAACCGAGTTTCCATTTCGTATCAGATGTATGCCCGAGTGACATAATTTTGGTTTTGAGCGAGCCT